>JAPMOR010033400.1:784198-808121 GCA_026543865.1 Argiope aurantia
ATATATATATATATATATATATATATATATATATATATATATATTCTTTTTTGAATTCCGAAGCAGATCAAAAATTGAATTTGTCGAAACATCCAGTTGATATATATGTTCTGTTCCTTGTTAAATTAAGGACTGGAATTTCAAATGAATTTTTGTCTATTTGGTTTCAAATTTCAGATTCTACAGCTTCAAGGTATTTTAATTTCGTAACAACAGTTTTTTATAAAAAGTTGAAATTGGTACCTATATTTCTTTCAAAGTCATTAGTTACCACTAATGACTTTGGAGGAAACTAAAATTTTTCACTAAAACCATGACAAAACAGTTTAGTTCTGAAAATGAAGACTCCAGAGTCATTACTGACTGCACTGAATTTCCTATATAGAAACCTAGCAATCCAGAAGAACAGCAAATGACTTTCAGTTTTTATAAGAAAACGAATACTTAAAAAGATATGCTAGTCGTAATATCTTCAGGAGCCATCAGCTTCATTTCACAATTATGTGTACTGTAGTAGCATATCTGACAAGGAACTTTTTATTAAAAGCCATTAGAACTGAATGATGTTGCGATTGCAGATAAAGGTTTCCAAATTGAACAAGAACTACAATATTTAGTTACTGCTAGGTAATCATATCTAATAACAAAAGAGTAATCTGTTTATTCTTATTAGTGTTTTTTTCTGATAATTATCATTTTTGTTTCATCTTGTTTCTTGTATTTAAACTGAATTTTTTATCAATGTAACTTTAGCATTTTTAAATACATTTCAGAAATGTTCTGCTTAAAAAGTATATTGCTCAACATTATGTTTTCATAGGTGATAAAAATTGTTTTTCAGTATCTAGGATGTTTCTGATCAATAAAATTGATTTTATCATTTACTTTGACATTCTTGTCATGCTGTGTTTATATTCTTTCTAAGTATCTAGGAAAAAAATGTTCATAAATAGTTTTTTTTTTTTTTTTATAGGTGAGTACATTGAAAGATCCTTTTGATCATATGTATTTTATCTATTTTTTTTTTTTTTTTTTTTTTTTATGTGTAAATAAAAATTATGAAGGCGTAATTTTGCTTGTTTGTCCTTTAATAATTTCTACAAATTAAAATGAAATAACTGATTCATAAGTTGCATACAGTTTTAAAAAAAATGGTATCTATACCTTATATATTTCATAATTTGAAATTGTAAACATAATTTATTTAATATATACAATTTGAGTTTCATGTTCTTTACTCTGAGCAAACTGAAAACATCAAAATCTCAATATTAATAAAAATCATTACATAAGAAAAAATGTAATAGTTGTATTAGCAAGCTTCAAAATGTTAACTTATCTAAGAGTAATAATTATTTTAAGATATATATATATAAAATTCAAAATTTAATAACATTTAAATAATATGTAAAAAAGAAAATGTAATTTTTCAAAAACACTGCCATAGCCATTTGTCAAAATGTATCTTGGACCAAAACAAAAATATGGAAAAGGAAAGAATAAAACGGCACCAAACTAATTAAAAATTAATTTATCATGCAAAAACAATAATTACATTGAAAATACTAATGAAAAATTTTAATATAAGAAATAAAATTACATTACTACGAAAATTTGGAGAAAATAATTCCAAATATTAAATCTTTTTAAAAAATAAAACATTTTTAATAATTATTCAGCTAGCGTAACTTTCAACGTCAATGCTTTCATCAATGTTATCGGCATACATCCCGACATGCGCAGAACGTTTGCAATTGAACAGAAGAGGTTTGTTTGCTATCTGTCATGTGACCGTGAATTGACCCCATTGAAAAGAATCGTTAACTATCATGAGACCAGACTTTAAAATCGTTTCGGGGAACAACATCATTAGTGCCATTCAGTTTACATTCGGCAACAATATCCAGAAATTGCCATATTTACACTGAGAGAATTAATGGGATTCTTGGCCACTTATCGGAATGAATGTGCTTTCACAACTTGGGATTTTTAAAAACATAAATATAGAAACAAACTGAATGAAGAAAAATACATGGGGCTGAAACTGTCATATGTTAATCTGGGTTATGACTATCTCATGACGGAAAAACAATGTCAAAAATCCCTCTAAGCTTTTTTCCTTATTTTTTAAAATCTTAATCGGATTTTTTGAATTTTCTAACACTGGGACACCTAAGTAATAGCAAAGTTTTTCGCTTTCTAAAAATATTTTTAATTCTTTTACAATAAGATTTATTAATTACTGACATGTAATATACAGGGTGATTACAAATACATATTCCAATTTTGAAGCGGTATATTTACAGAAAATACATGCATTTTGAAAAGAAAAGAAGAAAAAATAACATTGTAAAGTTACTAATAGTATAAAGGTTATAAATATTCAATGTGACTACCACCACAAATACGAATGATATCCATTATATAGCGTAATTCATTCCACACTCTTTTCAGCATATCTAGTGTTTCGATTATTGCAATTATCCTTGATTTCAATTCAACAATATTAGCTGGTAAAGGGCAGAAAAAATATTTTATCTTTTATGTAGCCATGGTTAAAATAGATTAAATGATATTACATTGGACCATGTAATCTGTTCTCTTTCCAACAGCTGCTCGAAGCGCCATCCCTCACCAAAAAATGAATTAAATGATTAATGAAACTTTATAATTTCTCACTCAAAGCGATGTGTGGAAATGGAACGCTGCCTTGTATTGTTTACAAGACATAGCCTTTGAACGTATGGATATTCGTTTGAAATCACACAGGATATTACTGTATTATATGTGTTTGTACACTTTTAATAGCATATTTAATTAATAGGTCTCAAATACTTTTTATACAAGAAGGAGTTTGCTTACCCAAAAAGGTTGGGAGCCCTGCTTTACAAGATAACATATTGATTTTTGTGTATTTATTAAAATAAAATATCAAGTGGACATAATTGAGAAATTTTGACATTTTTTCTTTTGCATCTAATCGAAATTTTAAGAAAGCTGAAATTATTCGCGATATCTATGCTATGATATGGAGAATGAGCAGTGCCTCAATGAGTTATCCAGATTAAATTTCCTAGCCTTTAAATGGATAGACAAATGACGCATTTCTTTCATCAAAAGATCAGAGCAATAAATAAAAGACTCAGAGTAATTTTCTAAAAAGCGTGAAAATGTAAAATAAAGTTTGAAAACTCTTATGAATTGTTATTCAACCCAATATATCACATCTCTGCTCATTTCGGCATTTATCAGTTGCTGCCACAGACATACTTGGATAAATAATATCATGCTGAACTAAAAACTTAATATTCTGCGCTTCAACATAAATGTCTTATATTTGTAAAAAAGGGTCTTTTCAGTAACTTCTTTAGAAGAAAATTTAAACTGGAAAGAATGTAACAGAACCAATAAATAATGTTTTATCCAAAGGTATAGCACCTATAAAATACATAATCCAAAAATAAACAGCTTCTCCATACCACAGTTTTAAACAATGAATTGAAAACAAAAAAACAAATATTTATAGACATAATGAGAATAATTTGAATCCAAATCCAATAATGAAAATTATTGTTGAGAGTTAAATTAGGGAAATAATTTAGATGGTTTACGATTTATTTCTGAATTGAAAACGTTTTGTCCATGGGTACCGTACTAGAAAACAATGCTATTCTAAAACTTTATTAGAAAGTTACTATTTTAAAAAATATAAAATGTTAAAACGATGCAATCAATCAATTACTATGCCCCAAAAAAGTGGAACAAACGCTTAATTCTTTAATTATTGCACCTAGAAGCCTACTTTTAGTTACAAAATTCCATATAAATAAGTTGGGTAATTGTATTAATACACTTAGATTTGTGAAGAAGATAATAAAGATACAGAAATTAAATTTTTATGCGATCCCCATCGTGTAAAAGTATGAATTAGTAAAATGCTTTTATTTTCTATCATCAAAATTTACTGATATATTAAAAGACAAATTTATGGATTTCAAAACGTTTCTCATAGTTGAAATACGTCATTCTTCAAGAAGTCTTAATATCACACACATAGCTGCGAGCAAGGAATTTCATTTTCTGCTTCGGAAGATACTTTTCCTCTGAGATAATTCAAATGTTCAATTTCTTATTTTTTCTCTTCTAGTCTTTATTCAGTTGAAGTTACAGTTGTCGATATTGTTGACCCAAAACATGAACAGCATTATGTGTGATAGCCAAACTTGTTTCAAGCCATAATGACTGAATGATACATAAACGGAAAAATAATTGCATATAATAGTTTTTTTTGTATTAATAAATTTCCATCCCTAAAACATTTATCTATCTGCAATTATGAAAAATTTAAAAATAAAGATATTTCTGTAAATTTTGTAAGAACATCGTCGATATCATAAAAAGTTGCATTCTTTTAACAATACTTCCTCATATGCGATTGAATTCATATCTTGCAACTTGAAAGATAAGACATTTTAAATTCGTCGGCAACGATCAACCGAACTTGTACTGCCCACGCCAATTCATCCCTTAGTTTAGACATAATAATAATCAAAACTAACTAAATATATCAGCCACCATTTATATACTGTTGTACAAACCAAAGCGTTTCTAAAAATGCCCTACCACACATTTATAGAAAATTCTTCTTCTGATGAATCTCTTGTATTATTAATATATTTTTACTGTTCTAAAAATGACATTTTTGAAGATTGATGTTTCTATCTCGATTAAAGCAACATTCGTCAGTCCAAATTGCATTTCTCTGAAAAGAGGTATATGATTTAACCTAAGGTAGGGTCCAAATGTAAAACTTTAGACGTCGATCGTTTAGTTGCGTATGTAGCTGTTGTAACAATTTATGAACTCCACGAATATTTTATGGATGACAGTTATTACGTTTAAATATTCTCTACACTGTCAGTTTTGGAATGTTGAATTCTAGACTGACTGTTCGTACACTAGCACGTTGATAGCTTGAAAAGTAAACCAAAATATCAGTTTCTGTGTCACATATATAGCATTTTATTATCCCCGTTCCTGTTTGGAATAGTAAGGATCCCATGATTTCTAATCGCTAAACCATTCTATAAAGACACTTCCTAGAATGATGCCAAAAATTCCTAAAATGATGTTTTTATTCTTCAGACATTAGGCCAGCATTGCGATTACATATAGCATAAATCGTCAGCATATCAAAATGCTCCTTGTTACTGAAATACATCGTTTATTAAAAGCACACAAGCCTCAAGCAATGAATTCTTTTTTTTTTTTTTATTGCTCTGTATTCGAATTGGGTGCTTCTCTGATATATCTTACATGTCCAGTTTCTCACGTTTCGCTTCCTTTCCGTATGAGGTCGACCAATCAAAGTGATCAACATCTTGTGTGATTAGCAAATTTCTGTGGAAGTCTGATGATTGGATGATGTACAACTGAGCAAATATTTACATATGATACTTTTTTATGTATTGAATAAATTTACATTTCTAAAATAAATGCTTTCATCTAAATTTTTGATTAGTCCTTCTAAATTTAAAAATGAAAATATCTTTCCAAATTTTGTAAATGGAAACTTGCAACTTCTGTGTGTACATAGATGAAAGCAAGAGAAAAATGTTATTAACCGACATTTTTACACTAAGGGGTCGTGTACAATCTTAACTTTTGTAACTACTTAGTATCAACCTGCACAGAAGCTCAATGTGTTTTTATATAGCTAGCGCCTTATTCAGTAAAATAAACGCTTGTTACATTTTTTAAAGACCTTGCATATTATATAATCAAATATACCACGATTTCTTTTTCTTTTTTGAAACAGATTCTCAGTAATTTTATTAAAAAGACTAAAACTTAGCTCATTCGATTACTTACACATTAGATATAGATTGCACGGGGCCAAACACCTGTTCAGGAGTAACTTCACAAAATGTAACACAGCTCATCTGGAAAGAAGTATTAAGTTATTATCACTTTACTGTCAACTATGATCAATAACATTTTAGAAAAATTGATTTCTAAAATTCATAAAGATAGGGCTAAGTGCAATTCACCTCAATATTCAGAATACATATTGGTTACATAAAAAAGAGATTAAAGCAAATTTCAGATTTCATACAGCATTTAAATTTCTATACATTTAACTATAATTTTTTAAGGCAAATAATTAAGCCATATAACAAGAGAGTAAAATATTTTACTTGGAAATCTGAATGTACTAAATAGGGTAAATGAACAAATTTTTAAAAAGTATGATAATATTGCAGAAATGTAATATTCTTGGTTATCTTGTTTGAAATTCCATTTTCCATTTCATTTGCAAAATTCCATTGCCAAAAATTTATGATTTTAAGGGAAGATAAAGCAATTTATTTTAAAATGAATAAGATAATGCTACTCGAGAAATCCAAAATTCAAATAGTAGTAGAAATGCTATAGTAAATTTGATTGATTCCAATTCAAAAAGTTCTATAAATTTCTCTTTTTGGCTAAAATATTTTTTAAATATTTGGGGATTGCCAGAACAGTATCTTCACATATTGTATTAATTTTTATAATAAAAAATAATGCTTAATTTACTTATTTTTAATCGAAAAATATAGCCTTAAGTAACACCTTCTAGTGACTATTTTAGTGAAACATTTTATCGAAAGTAAAGAAATAACAATATCTGGAACTTACAGATAGGGCTGAGCCGAGTTTCGACTTATGGAGAAAAAAAATCGATGTTTTTGAAAAATCGATTTTTTGATACCAATTTCAGAAAAATATTGATATATCGAAATCATGATCATGAATAATAGTTCAAGATAAATCGCGATACAATAAATCGATATTCACAATTAATTTACGTTTTCGACTTAAACGCAATGTTATAAATTATAACATGCAGACATTGCTTTGGTATTGACACACTTTATTAAAGGGATTTTAACAAAATTATTTTCTATTTTTATTTTTAAAAAAACAAATATTTTTATAACATAAATGGAAACTTCCTTTTATTTGGACTCGTCCTGATCAGTCAATATGTTAAGAGATGCTATTTATAACTTAAAATAACCATAAACAAATAATGATATCACGATATATCGAAAAATATCGTTATGTGTTGGACGATATATCGCGTTGATGAAATTCCATCATCGCCCAGCCCTACCTTTCTCAACCAATTTAATTTAGTCCTTACTATTAACAAAATTGCTTCCAATAAGAAAAGGCATAATATAGGCAAAAAATTTAGCAAAATACAGGGCATTTTCATAGATTCTTCCTCACATATGATACTAAAATATAAACTGTATTTCTTTTATGTGCTTTGCGTGTTATATTTTTAAAATACATTCAATATAAATCACCTCCCAATGTCCAGTAGAACGTGCATGGTGAATTATATGAAGTAATGCTTGAACATCATGGCTTAAATTGCAGTTTTGATCTCGAAGGTAGCTATTTTCTTCTTTACAAGTAGTTAAATGTTGTTGAGTATCCTGAAAAAGTTTATAATCATCTAACTTTTAAAACAAAACATTGGCTGAAAAGAATGTAAAGATAGCATTGATAATTTTTTGGTCACACAAAATATTAATAAATTAAAAATTAAGTTTTAATAAGTATTTATAAACATTTTTAAAGTTTTTTTGAACTAAAACTTTTATGCAACAGCTTGGCCAGGCAAAATTCTGAATTTTTCACAGTAATTCAATATATACACTGGTGTGCAAAACTTAAGCAACAGGTATGTTTTTTGCCATAACTTCACGAGAAATCATCTGAGAGACATGAAATTCATAAATGAGATACAGCATTTTGTTCTGAAAGAATGACGAAAGCATAGTTGCGCAGAAATGAATACAATGCATACAGTATGGAATCAAACAAAAAAAGGCTTTATTAAACTCATAGTATCGTTACACATGATTGTCCGTCCAAGAGGAAGAACAGCAAGCAGATGTTCCTGTTGGGATATGCCCTCCCCTTACTGCAATGGTTGCTTCGCACCGTCTCCCCATACTCAGCACCAGATTGTCCAACAGTTCTTGAGGTAAGAGTGCCCATTCCTCAATCAGCATCTGTTTAAGTAGTCGGGTGTTCCCAGGAGGATGTAATTGTGACGCAAGGCGTCTCCCCAAAGCATCCCACACATGTTCTATCGGATTTAAATCAGGGGAGCACGCCGGCCAATCCATTCGAGTGATAGGATGAGTCCTGTGTAGCCGTGCATTGTCATCCATAAAAACGAAGTCTGATCCAATGGCACCTCGGAACAGACGCACATGGGGGAGGATCACCTCCTGACAATAGCGATCTCCAGTTACAGAACCTCTGTCGAAAACGTGGAGTTCAGTCCGCCTGTTCATCATCATGCCTCCCCAGACGACAACTTCAGGACCACCGAAACTGTCTCTTTCCGTGATGTTACTGGGATGAAACAGTGTCCCGACCTCTCTCCGAATCAACTGGCGTTGGGAATCGCTTGTAACATCACGGAAAGAGACCGTTTCGGTGGTCCTGGAGTTGTCGTCTGGGGAGGCATTATGATGAACGGGCGGACTGAGCTCCACGTTTTCGACAGAGGTTCTGTAACTGGAGATCGCTTTTGTCAGGAGGTGATCCTTCGCCATGTGCGTCTGTTCCGAGGTGCCATTGGATCAGACTTCGTTTTTATGGATGACAATGCACGGCCACACAGGACTCATGCTGTTGAGGAGCTCCTGGAAAATGAAGATATCACTCGAATGGATTGGCCGGCGTGCTCCCCTGATTTAAATCCGATAGAACATGTGTGGGATGCTTTGGGGAGACGCCTTGCGGCACGATTACATCCTCCTGGGAACACCCGACAACTTAAACAGATGCTGATTGAGGAATGGGCACTCTTACCTCAAGAACTGTTGTACAATCTGGTCTGAGTATGGGTTCCTGAGTATGGGGAGACGGTGCGAAGCAACCATTGCAGTAAGGGGAGGTCATATCCCATACTAAGGAACATCTGCTTGCTGTTCTTCCTCTTGGACAGACAATCATGTGTAACGATACTATGAGTTCAATAAAGCCTTTTTTTGTTTGATTCCATACTGTATGCATTGTATTCATTTCTGCGCAACTATACTTTCGTCATTCTTTCAGAACAAAATGTTGTATCTAATTTCTGAATTTCATGTCTCTCAGATGATTTCTCGTGAAGTTATGGCAAAAAACATACCTGTTGCTTAAGTTTTGCACACCAGTGTGTGTATATATATATATATATATATATATATATATATAGACACAAGACAACAGATCTTTTGTTCACATCACTTTCCATCAGAGCCGATAGCTAAGGCGATGAATTAGGTGCAGAAAAATTGAACTTATTTAGAGTCCTTATAATATACATATTGTTGAAGACAAAGAAAATACTTCTTTTAAAAGAACAAAGTTTGATTTAAACTTCTATGCTTGAAAATTCAATAATTTCATACCTGACACACAAGGCATGACATCCAAGAAACTAACGATTCACTAACAAATGAAAAAAGCATTCTTTTCCCGTAACAATAGAATAAATAAACAGTTTTAAGTAATAGTAAAATCAATCTTCAATAAAAAAAAGTGTAGTATTTATAGTAAATTAAAAGAAAGGATTTCCCAAAATAATTCTTGAATTGTACTTACATTATATAGTGATTCTATGTATAATCTTTCTTCAACTAATCTTCTCATTTCTTTTTCACATTCATGAACATTAATCACGGTTTCCTATAAATCGAGTAAAAGAAAAATACAATAAACAGTACTTCAAAATACACATTTCTATATATGTGGCAAAATTGTGAATTTCAAGTTTTGATTTCTTTTAAAACATTTTATTGTATATTCATTTGTAAAAAAACTTACAGGAAGAGCATCAACAAAAAGAGGGGAGATTGACACCCATGGCTCGGGCACTGTATCTGTGGAGGTACTTTAATAATACATTGCACAATGATGCCTTTTGGCATAACTAACATTTTGCCTTTAGGTTTGAATAATTTAATTATTAGTTAATAAAAAATAATTAAGATTTTTGTCTTGAAAAATAATCAATTTACATAATACAAATAATATAAAATATTTATACATATCATACCACAATACAAATTGAATGAAATCTACTATATATTATCTAGCCTACACCCAAAGATCCCACAGCATGATATTTCACCACCATCAAAAACTTTTTTAAACTGAATGCATCCTTAACTGGACGTCAGATATGTCTCATCAATGCTTGATCTGTATGCTCTCCAATTCCAGAATTCACTTCTTTTGTAGTATACACAAAGTAGTTGGAGAACAAAATGCCACTGAACTATTATCAAACATCTCACTATGGGAATATTTTGCAACGGATTCCAAGAGGAGCCTCCTAAGTAAGAGATTTGCTATTATGTCCGGGAATGCTCCTTTCAGAAGAATAGCACGGTGTTATATATTTGTTAATTTATACACTGTCTATTTTATTGTTGCTCTAGTAAAAAATCAACAGAAAAATTTAATACTTCTCTTTTGTTCCTATATGAGAGTGATTAAAACCTTAGGTTCTATGATGAACATTATTATATTATTATATACTGCTACTCTCATTTATTTGTCGTAGTTCCTCGTTTATTTGTCGTCTCATTTATTTGGTGAGTGAGTTTGCTGCTCCATATTTATTCATGAAGAGTTCAAACAGATATTAATTTATATAAATCTATATGAACTTGATGTAAGAGTTTTGATTCCCTCCGGTGGAGAAAAGGAAAAAATCTGTTCTTCTAACCAGATGTATTCGAGACGCCGAGCGGCGACATGTACTCTCTCTCTCTCGTCTTTGTGTTGTGTTGTGCTTGTGTGGTAGTTTAGAAATGTCCGTGTCCGTATATGCGTGAAAATAAAACCTATGAAAGTTTCAACTCCTGCTTCGTCATTAATGGAATTATCATGCACTGACTGTACATCGTGGTGACCCGGATGTAATTTGTTGAAATTTGCAAATTGGAATTTTTTTTGGAAAGCACGACAATTTGGAGGAAGTGCAGTGAGAAGCTGAAACCAGAGGTGGACACATTTTTTATTTGTTCTAAGTTTTTTGAATTATTTAGTTTAAAATGGATATTAATAGATTAAAGGAAAAAAAGGAAAGGATTACGAACTATCTTCACGAAGCATTTAACTAAAATAAAAAATACCTTAAATAAAGAAATTTCTAATGAATATACACAAGAAACAACTTAATGAGCTTGTGAGTTTAAAGGATTTAATTAGCTTGGATGACAGTATTCAATTAATTATAGATTTAAGCGAAATAGAAGGCGAAATTGAGTTATGAGAAGACTACAAAGACAAAGCAATCGAACTAACATCTAAGCTAGAAAGACAAATAGAAAATTTGAAGGATATTTCACAAGTAAGGAAAAACAGTTTAATTACAAATAATGCGGAAAATTTTTTCCCCTCAGAAAATAATACCGCTTCTACCATGACCTTCAGCACCGCAATAATCCAAGTCACGATGCACGATCAGTGCATGACAATTCCATTAATGACGAAGCAGGAGTTGAAACTTTCATAGGTTTTATTTTTACACATATACGGACATTTCTAAACTACCGCACAACACAACACAAAGACGAGAAAGAGAGAGAGTACATGTCGCCACGTCGGCGTCTAGAATACATCTGGTTAGGGGAACAGATTTTTCTATTTTCTCCACCGGAGGGAATCAAAACTCTAACATCCACCCCGCGGATGAAGACCTTCATAAAATTGCATACTGTAGTTAAAATAAACAATTCACAATAATTCAAATTATACAATTAGTATAAATACAATTCAGATTATTATATATATATTTTATAAACTAAAACAAATAACAATAACATTAATACACTTAATTTCCAGAGGGTAAAATAGCTATATCACGAACATTTCGTTTTAGGATATTACCATTTGGTAATTTAATATTGACTACTCTAATTTGGTTGTCACAGCCACGGAAAACTTCAGTAATTCTTCCTAACAACCACTTTGTTCCAGGTAAATTTTCATTTTTTATCAGAACAAGTGCTCCGAGTTTTACATCATTTTTTTTTTATTTCCATTTGTAACGTTGTTGTAAACTGCAAAGATAATCGTGTTTCCATATATTTTGAGAAAATTTTGTAATTTTTTGCAATTTTGATAATCGATTTTCATTTAAGTTAATTAATTATGGTTCGGCAATTTCACTAATTGGTCTGCCAATCAAAAAAATGGCCAGGTGACAAAGTTTCATAATCGTCGAATTCTGGAGATAGCGGAGTAAGGGGTCTAGAATTTAGGACACCTTCAATTTCAGCCAAAATTGCTAGAAATTCTTCCAGAGTTAGTTTTTGATTTAAAAGTACACGTTTTAAATGGAATTTAAAGGATTTTACTCCAGTTTCCCAAATACCTCCAAATTTCGGTGATTTAGGTGGAGTGAACTTCCATTCAATATATTCTGAAATTAAAAATTCACTTAAACATTGATCAGGAGAATTGACAAGATTATACAGCTTTTTAAGTTCTTTGAACTACCGAAACGGTCTCTTTCCGTGATGTTACAAGCGATTCCCAACGCCAGTTGATTTGGAGAGAGGTCGGGACACGGTTTCATCCCAGTAACATCACGGAAAGAGACAGTTTCGGTGGTCCTGAAGTTGTCGTCTGGGGAGGCATGATGATGAACAGGCGGACTGAACTCCACGTTTTCGACAGAGGTTCTGTAACTGGAGATCGCTATTGTCAGTAGGTGATCTTTCCCCATGTGCGTCTGTTCCGAGGTGCCATTGGATCAGACTTCGTTTTTATGGATGACAATGTACGGCCACACAGGACTCATGCTGTTGAGGAGCTCCTGGAAAATGAAGATATCACTCGAATGGATTGGCCGGCGTGCTCCCCTGATTTAAATCTGATAGAACATGTGTGGGATGCTTTGGGGAGACGCCTTGCGGCACGATTACATCCTCCTGGGAACACCCGACAACTTAAACAGATGCTGATTGAGGAATGGGCACTCTTACCTCAAGAACTGTTGGACAATCTGGTGCTGAGTATGGGGAGACGGTGCGAAGCAACCATTGCAGTAAGGGGAGGGCATATCCCATACTAAGGAACATCTGCTTGCTGTTTTTCCTCTTGGACAGACAATCATGTGTAATGATATTATGAGTTCAATAAAGACTTTTTTTTTTTTTGATTCCATACTGTATGCATTGTATTCATTTCTGCGCAACTATGCTTTCGTCATTCTTTCAGAACAAAATGCTGTATCTCATTTCTGAATTTCATGTCTCTCAGATGATTTCTCGTGAAGTTATGGCAAAAAACATACCTGTTGCTTAAGTTTTGCACACCAGTGTAGTATTCTAATGGCAACAATAATAATTAGATTCAAAGACTTTATGCTTCTTTGAAAATTAAATGCCAAAAACAGGAGATACGATAAATATCTAACAATTTATCTGAACTTTTGGAATGAACTAATATATAAAATCAAGATTACCATGGTAGTTTTAGCACTGGATTTCAACCTCTTTTCCATTTGTTTCACTCTTTGTTGAGCTTCTGTTTCTAACTCAAGCATGGTTGAAACAAATGTATCATTTTGCTCAAGTACGTGTTGAATGTATTGTTCTAAAACAGTTACCTTTTCCTACAGAGGAAAAAAAAAAGAATTTCATAACCAATTACATTCCAAAGTAAATAACTAATAATTAAAAATTATAAATCCTGTTTAAGTCCTCTAAATATTTGAATAACTTGTATTTCAGAAAATTTAATTTTCAGAAAAAATCATTCAAGGCGATTATGATAATTTGTTTTTAATACATGAATATGAAACCTAACAGCTAATTATATTCATTGCTTCACTTCTCTAAATATAAATAGCATGTACTGACATTACAATACAAATATAAATATTTTATAAAGAATATAATATAAAATAGTATGAATATATTATAAACAAGGTAATAAAAAATTTACTTTTATCAAAACATGCTGAACACTATCAATCATACACCAAGCAGAATTATCGTAAAGATGATATGCAAAATACTATATCCCTTGATACTTAGATTAATATATATTTGAATTTAAATATAAATATGCATTAATATATATAAAATAAACATTTTAACTTATGCTGTTTTTCTTTGAACAGCAGAAAGCAAATTTTCAACTAGATAGCTACTTTGGGCTATTGGTTTGAAAGAATTGAGGTTATTGGATGGGGGAGCGGGAATAAACAAGTGAAGTAAAAATGACATTACCCTCATTTCCAAATAAGGGGAAATATAAATTCTAAGTATTATAAAGTATTAGGACTACTTTTGTGGTTATCATTGAATTATTAAATTCAATTTCAAATAAAGCATAAATAATTATTTATTCAATAGTATAATCGAATAATATATTAGATATATATATTGGAATATAGAATATATTAAAATAATATAAATTAATAATAATATTAATTTAGTTATATTCCACTTAACATAGATAATTTTTAATACTATATTTGTTTGAAGCTTATTATTTCTGCACAATTATCATAACAATTAAACCCTTTTATTTGTAAATGAGGAAATTTTCACTAATAATTGTGGTCCTTTTTTCAAGAAAATTATTACTTGTACTTTTTTCATGATATATATTAAAAAATAAATAAAAATATTCACACTTTCACAAAGAAATTAAAATAAAAAAAGCGTATTAAAATAAATCATTAACATATTAAGTTAAAATGTGTTGTAAAGTAATCAAAATTAGCTATCTATTAAAAGAGAGGCTTCATAGTATGTACTGCCTAGACCGCAAAATGTTTATATCCATTGTTCGAACCATTTTCTAGTCTAAATACAGAAAGCAAAAGTAATTGATTGTCAGTTTTAAATTAGCTATAATTACATCCATTTAGAAGAATGCTATTTCAGGAATTATCCAAGGAATTTTGAAACATGATCAAAAGACGAAGATTTCATTTTTGAGTATACCTTGATTAAAAAATTTAAAAAAAGAAATTAATTCCAGTGGCATAACACGCTTTGGATGAGGAATATTGGAAGATATCAAGCATCATAGAACAAAATGTTTTTCAAATGATGGTAGTCTTGAAATTTTTATTATGCATTATAGCTTGAAGGATTGCAAAATAAGTAATCATTCCAAAAGAATATGATTTGCTTATGAAATACACAGGTTTTTATTTTCATAGCAACAAGAGAATATATAACAGATGATCAAAATAATATTATGTAACTTATGTGAAGAGTTGAAACAACAAACAAAAACATTTTTAGGCTTGCTAGTTATCACAGAGCAAGAGAATACATTTATAACCACAAAATGACAATTATTGGACTACAGACAATCAAAAAATCATTTTCTTTTCAATAAATCAATGTTAATATATCATACTGAAAATAGGCTCACATGGATAGAGAGAAGAAATGAAATAATTTTGCTTACTTTATGTAGATTATTTACTTTGATGGGAATCTATATTATTAAATAGAGAAATGTCTCCAAGATATGTATTGAGTTTACTAACATGGATATCACGACAAATTTTTACTGAAATTTCACACTTTCAGTCACAAGAAAAAATAAAGAGGTTTTGACGGCTATGAAAATTAACCACCAATTCTAAAAAAACTTATTACAAATTTGTTTGCATGGTTAACATATATATGGCATTCCATAAAACAATTAAAAAGAGAAGCAGTTACATAACCATTATCTTAGTAGTTAGTTACACAGCAGCCAGCTTTTTTCTCTTTATGCTGTACTTATTTCATCATTATGATGTACATAAATTCTAATAATTTTGAGTAATTTTTAAAAATTTATATTTCATAGATTAATGAAATCATTTTTACTTTATTCTAATACCAGGGCATATTTTAAAGACCCACATGGATGTATGTAATACACAGACCTAGTTCTGGAGGTGAAGACACTTTTGGGCTATTTAATTTCAGTTACCCTCACCCCCCCCCACTTTATAATTATTCATCAGTTTTTTATACTAGTGTATTTAAAATTAAAATTTTTAATCATTTTTTAACATCAAGAAAAATTTAAGAAAAAGTTTTTGTAAGAAGACAAAAACTTCACTTTTACATTTAATTAATGAGTGACATGTTTAATGATTTCACCATTAAAATTACAGAATACAAAACAAGTGCCAATTACAGTCTTAATTTTTTTTTAAAGGACATCACTTTATATTCTAGTAAATACAAAATTTAATAAGAATCTATTTCTTTATACCAGATCCGTGAAAAATATTCAGAACTTCTGAGCCAGTTTCTGGAGCAAAGTTCTGGTATGTGGCCACTCATATCCAGATTATTAAAAAAAAAAAAAAAAAAGGAAATTGTCAAGGGGCTTCGCCATTTTGGAAGACCACAATCCCTCAGGTAATTTAATGTTGTACTTTTATTAAATTCATAAAGGCCTTGCACTCAAGTTTATTCAAATTAATGAAAAATATTATTTCAATTTTGGAACATTATTCTAATAACATTACTAATTAATTATTGTTTGCAAATTTTATATTATGTTGCTTGGTAATTCTAAAAAAAAACATGTTTATAATTTAAAAAATGTCCTATATTTAAAAATAGCTTAGATTGTATTAAAAAGTTGTCCTTTTTTTTACATATATTTAGTCATTAGTTTTACATATACATAAATGCTGATTTTATACAAAATTACTTTAAAATTTAAATTTTTGCATTTTTTTTAATAAGTGATAGGCTAAAACAAACTCTCTTGAAAGTTACCCACAATCTAAAGTTTTACAATTCAGTTTGTCAAAATTTGTTACTTAAAACTGTTTGTATAGAGATTAAATCAACATCAATAAAAATATATCTGACTTTAAATGGGAATTGGGAAAAGTGGATCTTGAGATATCTATTATCTAAAGGCTCCTCGTTGGCTCAATCCAGTCCCGCCTACATTCAACACTTTCCCTACAACTATTTATACTGTCTCCTGAGGATTTAGATCTTCTTGCCACCCCTTCCCCCTGCAATCATCACATATATATACATTGAATTGCAAACATTTTATTTCACTAAATAAAATATAAATTTAAAATTGCACTCTGCTTGCTTTTTTACATTCTTATAAATTTAATTTGCATATTGTTACATGCCTGTTACTCTTTGAAGCAAGTTGCTGACATTAAAAAGGAAAAGATGAGCCTATATCTTGTTAAGGCATTCACAACTGCAAATTATGAGTGTTTGTCTTCGTGTAGACACTTTTGCACAACTGGCAGAACTAGGCCTGGCAATACATGTTCAAATAAAAAGGTTAGCTAGCTGAAGCCATGCAAAAAAAAGATTCAAAACATTTTCAAGAAAAAGAGGTTCAGCACATTACCATAAGCATGCTTCTATTAAATTTGTCGAACAATGTACATTACAGATAAATATTTCTCATTTTCACTATTGTCCTAGTTTAACATTGTTCAAAAAGAGATTTTTCTTCATCTTAATTTTAAATGAAGTCAAATATTTTTCAAAAATTTATACCTCATTTTTTCTATTTCTGTCAAAATCAGGATTGTTTTCAATTGATGCTATTCTTTGGTCATAAACATTTTTGAACACTTGTAGTAAGGTTGGTATGTCTGATTGCACTGAAGTTTCCTTATCAGATTTATTTTCTAAATTTTCTACAACAGGCCCAACAGGTGATAATTCTTTTAAACTGAAGGGATCAGCAACAGCAGAAAATCCATTTAAATGGTTTGTCTCAACAGATGCTATGTCTATCTTTTGACATTCCATTTTTTTTTTCACTTATATTCTCATTGCTTTATACATACCTGAAGAAAGAAAACAAAAAGCAGTAAACATTCTGAACTGACTGAAAACCTGAAGTTAGCATATTCATCATTTAAAAATAAGATAAAACTTTAAATGTAGCAGAATAAAAAAACAAAAAATATTTAAATTAGAAGTTCTCTCCTTTTTCTCCAACATATTGGTATATAAAAGTTATAAACTGATTTTTTTTCTTGATAATTCTACAGCATTGATGTATAATAAAAAAAACCCATCAACTTTCTACATAAAATATAAAAAAAATGCTATTATTTAAAGACAGTTCTCCCAAAAACTCAATTTACATACCAATTCCAAAATTTAGAAAAGAAAAAAAGCATTTATAATAAGTCAAGTGGTTGACAAGATGTTTGATATTTCATATTCAATAAACTTAATAGTTTCATCTGTTTGACCACCTTTTGAAATTTTTGTTTGCATTTGTGAAATTAATTATTATTTCATTTATCATGCAGACTATAATAGATGTACACAATAAGACCCCCTACAACTAGCAATAACATTGACACAAAGATTCAAATATCGCATATAAATATTTTGCTTTGAATTATTACAATTTGATTTATCAGTCACAAAAAGATTCCCAGTGGTAATTAAATTAAATCTTGAGTCATGAAATCTAATGAATATTAGAATTAATGAAATGTAATAAATATCAAAACAATAAAACTAAAAATTTGAAAGTCATCATCATTATCAAGCTATAATAAGCTAACTGAATATTAATAAGATATTTTGTAGGAATCAATTTTCAAAGAAATTTAAATGTAACATTACCAATCTGTAAATACATTTTTCATTTTAGTGACTCTGGCAATCAACATTTTTAAAATTCAGTTGTATGATATCATTTCTTCTTTCAGACAGCATCTGTAAGAGAAAAGTAATAAATAAATATACATTAAGTTTTAAAATTTTAATAGACATATATATTTTAAAATAGAGGTAAAATTAATCAGTTTAGTTCAGTATGCCATTCAAACAAACAACTTTGGGACATACTGCTTAATTTTGAAGAAAGTTGCAATAATGGAAAATTTAATCAGACAGCCCAAGATCAGATTTACAAAATCAGATATACTAGAATCAGATTACATTAAGGTAACAGTGATTACAAGGGACAAAATCTTCATAAAACTTAATAATGCCACTATCAATTATCCATACTACTATTTCAATTCAGTAGCACTGCAAAAAAACAGTTTCTGTATATTGAAAATCATTTCTATATATCAAATAGAATTTTTCTAATAAAAAATTATGTATACCTACTCCAATCTAAATCTAACTATTGGTTTTGTTCATAAGATGCCATTAAAAAATTTTTTAAAACTATTTCACTAATTCTTATTACAACAGAAATTTTTAGAAGAGTAGAAATCATTTCTAAAAATGCAGTAAATACTCATTGAAGAATCATATCATTCTTACCTTCTGTTTTACAAATCCCTTCTCTAAACTGGAGCAAAATTATTATTTTAATTCAGTTTAAATTTAGATTTCTTATAGTGGTGCATGGTTCCTAAATGGAATTTTAAAGTATTAAAAAAAGTTCAGTTGAATAAAAGACACAGAAACAAGATGAGCGGTAAAAAGTTAGAAAAAAATGAATCTAACTTCAAAAAATATAGTATTAATTTTTTTTAAAAATCATTGTGCATTTTTAAAATGAATTTCTTTGATAATTTAATTTTCTAAGCCTTCTTTAACCCTAACAAAGTAAGCGCACATGATTATTTTTAATAAGAAAATGGTGCCAAATTTGCAAATTTTTTTTAAATATCATTTTTTGTAAGGGAGAGATGGGAAAAATGGGACAGATTTCACAAAAAAAGTTTTTTTATTTTTTATTCTCTAGTTTAAACTTACCAAGAGTGCAGTTCATAAAAATTTAATAGTATGTTTGTCCATTTATTTTTTTAAAAAATACAGAAACAGCAAAATGCAAATAAAATTGCTTTTATTTGCATAGTTAAAAATTGTAGCATTTTTGTCCCACACCTTCCTCATATAAGGGAGATATGGGACTCATATAAGGGAGGAATGGGAGCTTTGAGAAAATTAAAATTAATAAATATTCTATTTTGATATCCTTTTAATTCAATGATTTATGGTTTTAAACATGCCTAACAAGAACTGATTTTGAAATCTTCATTAGTGCTATCGGATCTTGAAAACTTTTATTTTCTTTTACAAACATTTCCAGACTACAATATATTATTTAACATATTTTTCTCTTTCTGGATGCTTTTTCTTCCATATTCATGGCATTTTTATATAAAAAATATAAAATTAGTTCATTCTTTTTGATTTAGAATGACAAGAGTTCTAATAAATAACATTCTTAACTTAGCTTCATTTTTTTCATTACTTAATATTTATTATATTGCTTATTACTCTATTATATTTACAGTAGAATTTCCCTGAACTAAAATTAAGAAGTAAAAGTTATTTTAGGTAGAAAATAATTTTCTTTATGTGAAATGTTACAGAATGATCTATAATATGAATTCATACATTATATGATACAATTATTAATAAAGATAAAGCATAACAAAGTATGTTTAGAGACACTTGTGTTATTCAACAAATTTTTAAGAAAACAGTAAAATTTTATTTTATGCTTTTTGTTATGGTTAACAGAAGCTCAACTTTTTTTTTGTTATACATTATTTTAAATTATTTAAAATATATTATATAACATAATAATGTATACTAACATGTAATTTAATAATTTTAGAATCATCAACTTACTATTGTAACATTCCAACAACTAATTTTATTAAACAGCATTAAGAAAAATTAAAAATTTTAATAATTAGCATATTTAGCTATTTAGAAAATGTACTGAAATGTAGTCAAGCATGTCTGATTCCTCCCTCTGTAAAGATTTTAAAAAAATGCATATCACTTAAAGCATGCTATATTTAAGCTTAATTTGACTGTTAGTTTATAAACACTATATCTTAGAGTTTATTATACATTTACAATACTTTTATTTTAAAAATAAAAATACTTATAAAACATTGAAAAATAAGAATTTGTATTTACTTCTGAGGCATAAAAATCAGATTCTCTCTTTTAAACACAAATAATATTATAGCTGCTCTATTTAATGGTGAAACTAGAAATAGATTCCGATCTTAGATTTAGAAATAAATAAAGTTGTCCCATTCCTCCCAACTCTCCCCTATTATGTATATATATGTGTAATGGTATCTCTTCATCTACTTAAATCCCAATTAATTTTCAGTTTTTTAATCTTAAATTAGCTCCTGTTACTTTATTCTAAAATTTTCTCTTATTTCCTAATTTAAATCCCACTTCTTTATTTAATTATTTTTAACATAAGCTCTAATAAGTTGATGACCATTGCACTTCTCACACTCCAACCATAGAGATAAATTTTTAATACCTACACATTCCTTTCAAAAATACCCAAGATCCTCTTTCCTAAATCAACATGTGTCAAAGAAATCAGAATCTCTTAGTAAAATCTGTAATAGAAAAATTTCAAATACTTTGCTTTTGTGATCCAGTGTGAATTGACATACTCTGTCTTTGACCGTGTGTAGAAATCATAACCTCCCATGGAAATATAAATTGAAGTTATTGCTAAATCCATCTTCTTTTTGGCCATGCATTTGCAAAATTATATTACATATATATATGAAATGGTATACATCAGATTTGGGAAGGGGGGGGATCTTCAAGCTTGATATGTAGAGGTTCAGAGGTTCTATCATGCTGTGCAAAGTAAACATTACAAAAGAGAGTTTATTCTCCTATAAAATCATTCTACAATCTAGGCTGAAACTAATTTTTCAAACATTTTTAGTTCTAGCTATAAAAATAAATTTTGAAGGATCTAAACGAGGTTTTAATTTTCCTTAATGATGCCATTCATGTTATATAAAAACTTCTGACAATTTTGCTATCCATCTTTTTAAAAAGGAAAAAAATTTCAAAAATTAAATTTAATAATTAGAAATTTATAAGGAATTGGAAAGATATTACACCATGGTTTTTACATAAAAAATGATGAAAACCATTAAGTAACACATACTAAATCAAATGAGTAAAACATACTTTTTAATGGAGGGTCAATAAAAATTTCAGAAATAAAGTTAAACATTTTCTGGTATTTCTGAATAGGTAAAAGAGTGATAATATTAAACAAGTGAAAAGCTATTTCTTCATATCAAAATAAAATTAATGACTAAAATAGTGTATAATTTTCTTTAAAAACCTATGAAATAACCCAAAACCAAAAATTAGCAAGAATAAAATTTAATCATTTTGTTATATTTCTGAATAGAATGACTGGAAGATAGAATTGAAACTGAAACAGCCAACGTACTATTTCTAAACAAATATATAAAAAAGAAAAGTGCATTTATAAAATACGTTTTTCATCTAAGACTTATTTATCAGTAATGAAATAAATAAGATATTTTTCATAGACTTTCATTAAATGAAAACATTCATACTTTAATAATTCCACCAATCATTAATCTTATGTAGGATGCAACTAGTTTATTAAATGCAATTCCCATGCTTGATTACAATAGTTTCAAATATTGTGTATGACCAAAATATATTTATAATATGAGAATAAAAAAATTAAAAAAAACCTAAAAGACATTAAAATAATAGTTTATAATATATAGCTATTCTGTGAATTGAAAGTAAGCAGATAATGGAGAAAAAAATTGTATAAAATTTTAAAATGTTCTAATATCTATCAATAGCAAATTTAAAAAATCTGTCAAATAAATTAGTGCATATGAAAAGAATTTATCTATTCAAGCTTATTGATGAAATTTCTGAAAAATGGAATTGTGTTTCAATCAAATAATCTCAATTAAAATTAAGCATATTTTTTTAATTAAGAGTATATATTAACATTTTACAAATAATCATATATTTTTAATTGTATCTATTTTTCTACTCATATACAGAAATTTTTATTTTATCAAGTCAGATATTCATTTTGAATTCGACATGAAACTGGAAGGCTTTCAATGTATTTCATGAAAGCTCTTGAACAAATCTTAGTCTTTACGTTATTATAATATTACTTGTTAGTTGGATATTTGCAATAGCAACTTTTACAAAAAATTTCAAAAAATTAGCCAAATATTGCTTCAAAAGCAATAATAAAAATTAAATGATTTAACTATGCTATATATCTCCAAGCTGTATTAATAATTAACACAAAATGAAAATATGTACAAAATATTAGATACTTTATAATGGTACTCTTATGATAATGTATGTTTTAATCTCTCTATATATATAAAAAAAGAAAGGCTGTTTGTTTGTTTGAATCTTATAAAATTCCACATACCTTAATGGATTTAAAGGTAATTAAACATGTTTTCTTAGCAAATAAAAGATACACTGAGCTATCAAAAAGTGCCTACAGCCCTCTAAGGAGAGTGAAATGGTGCTGAAAGGATTTCTGATTTTTCTGCAATAATTTATGACCAAATCATCCCTAAAACAATATTTTTACACCATTTTAAGAATTGGTTTCTGTGACATCAGATTTATTACCATAAAATATTCCCTGCTTTTTCATCAATTTTTGAGTTTTTATCAATTATTTTTACAATGGTAAATTGCACAACTAAATGTATATATGTTTTTCTTACTTACATATAGATCAAATATACATAAACAATCTATAGAAAAAGCAGCTAGTGTAAAATTACTCATTATTATAAAGAAATATAAAATGAATTAAATTAATGTTTTATTTTAAAATGAATTTTATAAAATTTTCCTTATGTAAAAGAAATTATGTTACTCTTATTATTTAATTTAAACAATTATATTTTGCATTTTTCTAATAATAAACCTTAATGTGGTCTCGTATTTCTCTTACCCCACATCCTCTTTCAAATTAATAAAAGTACAATTTGCATTTGTCACCCATATAAACAAAATTAACCTGCTACTAATAAATACTTTATACAAATATATATATATATATATATATATATATATATATATATATATATATA
>JAPMOR010033400.1:825922-863201 GCA_026543865.1 Argiope aurantia
AGTGAATGAAGAACAAGTACATGATTATGGCGAAGGCATTTTTAATGATGTAGTGAATGAAGATAATAGTTTTAAATCTAGGGGAGATACACCTACTGGGAAACCTGCCCTGCACATAATGCAAAAAAGGTAATGCATACCAAGCACCGTACCTCCAGAGTGATGTGGAAAGCGGCTGCATTTTAATTATTAATGAATTCTACAATATATGTGTGTTGAATTGCATAATATGGAAGTATATGAAATGATATTAACAAGGGAAAAGTAATTTCTCTTCACTCACTAGCGCGCGGAGACTTGACGTTAAGGGAATGAAGTGTACCGTCTCGTTGTGACGTCACGGAAAGCCGCAGAGGCCTTGTCTATCGGGGGTCGTGACACTACCCAATTATGGCTGATATCACATCATTTCATAATACTTGTAAAGTGGCAAAAGTAACTTGAAATTTTTAATATTTATTGAAACTGTAATATGTAAAATACTTATATAATTTTTTCATATTGAAATTTCATATGAATGCTGGAATAAATTTTATGCACATAATTTAAGCTAAGAAATTTTTTGTATACAGTAAGCTTTAAGTCCTTGCTACAAAAGAAAATATATTTTGAATTGATGAACAAATCATCTGTTTTCTTACTGCAGGCAACAATAATAAAATAAAAAGTTTTGACGAAAATCATCTGAAAATATGTTTTGATTTAGCAAGAAGGAGTAAATTTTATATACCACCAATATTTCTGGCCAAGCCTCTTTTATTTCGTAGAATCAGCCAGTAGAAAAACTCCTCAACTTAACAGCAATCGTTCTTTTTATGTCCGGGTAGCGTCATCTGAAACACAAAGAAGGAAATTGTCTTCTCCAATAATTTTTATCTTGTGTTTACCCTGTCAAATGTCAGCTGTTTTTTGTTTAGCCGTGAAAACTGTCAAACAGGTTTGTGCAACTTAAATATAATTACCTTGTTTTAGTGTTAGACCACGTTTTAAAATTTTAGGTTGTATTTTTAAATAAATTTAGTTTGTTATTGGAAACCTAAAATTTTAAATTGCAGTGTTTTTCCTTCTCTCATTAATTCTCTTTATGACATTAACAAATCAAATCTATTTGACTAAATTTAAAGTTTAAAAAATTGCGAGTGTTTGTAATGTTGGCACGAGTATGTCTTGCTTGATGAGAAATTATGCATTAATATCAAGAAAAATAATCAATAGATTATTAAATCGGTTCTAGTGTAGATTTGGGTGCCTCTTCGATTGGCAACAAATTTCAGCGATGAAGCAGTTCTGGTTTCCATAATGTTTTGTTTTCATTGACGTGACTGTTGGGTTACCGACCAAAAATCTTGGCGTCAGAAAAATCACCAAAAAATCAAGGGGCACCCAATCGTTAAACTTTTACCATGAAATCAAGCATTCAGTTATTGCCTTATAATAACAGGTTTAATAGTAATTTTATATTTTCATGATATATTGCATTTTTATTGTATTCTGATTCATTAACAACGACCATTTTCTGTATACACTTCATCATTAATGAGTAAAAGTAGAATTTTCTTTGAATACTTTTGCATTCCTATTATATATTACTGTATTTAAAGTAATAATTCATAACTAAACTTTTCAAAATGAGTACTCTTTATAGAAATGTAGAGTACCACTTATCCTGTTTCTTACAAATTTCTTATTTATATTTCCAAATGCTTGCTTACCCTAGAATTCTGATTTTTTTTGTTATAATAATGAATTATTCCCTGTGATGTTATTAACTGTTTATTTATCTAAGAATGCAGTCTTATGTTATGAAAAGTTTTGTTAATAATTTCAGTATTCTTGAGTATGTTTATTCAGGAATCTATATGGAAAATATACAGGAAAAAAAAAAACAATACTTGGTGTATTATTAATACTATAATCATGTGTTCTATAGCTTATTTTGAATTTATTTTCTATTATAATAATGGTTATGGTTGTTTTTAATTTATTTTATATTATAATTATGGTTTTATTGACAATTTATCACTTAAAGTAATGGTGGCCTTTGGTGGTGAATTAAAAAGCTAAGCATACTTTTATTAGTGATAGCTTACAAAATACTGATTGGAATTTTAAGATTTTTCTTACATTGAAATTTGTGGTAAAATTTTAATTGTAGTGGCGAAATTGTAGATTCCGGATTTAATGGCAAATAATTATAGAAAAGGAATATCCTTCTTTGTGTGTTATGTAAAAACCATAAGTATTTGTAAATTAAAAAAAATTAATGAAATTACGATGAAGCAAGCTGACATATTTCAGTTGAAAGAACTTTTGATTTAATAAAAGCATAGTTATGAAGAATAAAAACAAAGCTCATGCAGTAAAATGTTAATTATTTGGGCTTTTTAAGCAAAATATTTTTTTTTGAAAACTGCAACTTTAACATATACAAAAAATTAAATTTGCCTTTTTTTGTGTGTAGAAAAAGTTACGAGTAGACTCGTAAATGCAGAAATCTATTATTTATTAAGTCACATTTATACAAATAGGTCGCTGCTGTAAATAAAAATAATTGTAGAGAGTATTTTTTGTTGATTTTTTTCATCTATTTTTTTTTCTGGAATTTGCATTATCATACCATCCAGGTCCACAGATAATCTAGTTTTTTTTTTTTTTTTTTTTTTTTTTTTTTAAGCTTATAGTTTTGTTTAATAATGTTGCAAGGATGAATGATCATACATAATCCTATTGACACATTGGTGTAAAAAAATTAATATTTTACCTTGCTTTTTTAGAATAGGCAATAATGAGAAAATGTAGTGACATAGTGATTGAGAGGAAAAGAGGATATAGATGTTCCAAATGCACCTCTTGAGGTTGTAGCACCATAGGAACAAATTATTAGTGCATTATTTTTTTTTAAGTGAAATGGATTGAAAGGCTAAAAAAAATAATTCCATGCCTTAGATGTAATGTAAATAATTATATGATCTTCTAAGACCAACTGTTGATAAAAACAATATATCCTAAGAATGCAAAGCATCTTTAACTTATAAGAAGGTCCCCCCAGGGGGTACCTCAAAAAAATGAGGATGAGAAGCTTTTGGCATGGTGTTTGATTCTCGTCGCTCTGCTGGGTAGAGAAATGGTATGAGATGGGCTACCCCCTAATGAAGACAGGATGTGCCTTCTATAGTAAATGGGACTACCCCCTAATGAAAACAGGATGTACCTCCTATAGGAAACGTTGAAGCATGGCAGGTGCTGGGTCTTAAGACTTAATTATAGTTCCTGCCAATACTGTTGGAGTGTTCTGATCATTCAGATTTATTCAAATGTCCTAGTGTAGGGCTGATTAGCTTTTGTCCTTGACTTATAAAAGTTTAGATAAATTGTAAAGCTACTTTAGGAATTTTCTGATTTTTCAGTGGAGATTGATCCTAATGAAAGAAAAAGAGTCACTTTATGACAGATATTAAAAAATAATATGTAGTTCTTATCATGAAACTTTTTGAATTATGCTAGTAATTGCTGTAAACTAAAATCGTCAGTTTCTTGATAAAATAAAATAAATAACGGTATCATGTGTATTTTCCTATAATGGAGTAATAAAAACTTTTCCAGTTAACATTTATTTCATATTTACCTTTTAATTGCAATATTATTTAGGTTTGTTTAGATTATACACATTTTTTAATTTGAACTGTGCTTAACATAACTGTAAACTCTTTTTGAACTGTGCTTGTGAAATATAATTTTACCATGCACACAATATATTATGGCACAATTCTCACATCCGTTAGGATTTACTTATTTTATTGTTTTGTGTAGATGACCAATATCATTTATTAAAAGTATGTTCTAGCAACTTGCAAAAATTGTAGTATAATATGGATATCTGCTGAATGGTTGCTTGGTGGTAAAATTGGAATTCAGCTTTTATTTTTATTGGCTTTACATGATATTTTAACATGAAGAAAATTAAAAAGTATTTGAAAGTAGTGTATAAAAATACAACATGAGTATTCTTAATTTTGGAGGTCATTTTTAACCAAATGTGAACAATTCTATTCAGATGTATTTTTCAATCTGAAATATCAGAACCAAAAAGTATATAACAAATATATTAAAAACTGTTTCCAGAATTGTATCTAATGATGAAATCATCTATTAAAAATAGTTGACATAATTAGATTAAGGAGAAATGAATAAATATAAATCTTGGTCAACTGTTACATTTAACTCTTAGTATACTTATTTGCAAATATTCTTTCTGAAATTTTTATAAATGTGTTGATATAATTAGTTCTTAAAAGGAGAAATGAATGAAATATACTTAGAAAATGAGTACATTAATGCCATCTTCTACATTCTTTTAAGATCATTAACAGTTATGATATATATGTATTGAGGAGCTGCTGGATGTATAGAAAAATTGAATTCTAAATTATAGTGCCTTATTAATTTTGTATTAGACTAAAAAAGACTAAATGGTAAATAATGTGCATGATTTGACTTCCTGCTTGTAAATTTTTTAATGTAAATTTTAGAAGATTTTTAATTTTAAAACCTTTAATTAATACAAGTTCATTTCGATTTTTAAACAGAATCATTTATTTATGAGTGGCAACCCTGAATATATACCATTTGCTGTTAAAGGCTTAAAATCTGAGTAGCGAAATTAGAAAAAAACATTTCAAATTTATCTATGCAATATTATCAAGATAGTTGCTGACTATATCACCTAAAATTGAAAAAATTTTACACTGAATTAAAATTTAAACACTCATCTTTTCAATGATATATTTAGTTTGGTTCCTCAATTTTTGCAATATTTCCAGGCATGATTTACAACGGTAGTTTTATTTGTTGAAATTGAAATTAGACCTAATTCCTTGCTTCACCAAACTTTTAGATAGTTTTTTTTCTTTTGAAAAAGTTTATTATATCTTGGATAAATTATTAAATCAAGAAATTTCTCTACTCTTTAGAAGTGAAAATGTAGTAAGGGAATTTAAATCTCAATTATTAGATTCTCTCTTTCTAATCTTAAGTTTAAAGTTTATAATTATTAGATTTTTCATACCCTTTTTATAAATTATACACAAATTATTTAAAAGGTTTTCATAACTTCTAAGGTTATAGTTAATTTTAACTATGCATGTACAGTATTTGACATAGAGTAATTAATCTAACAACTTGTCTACAGTTACAAAATCTCATTCAACTCCAGAACAAATATGAATTTCTTAAAAATTCAAAATATTTTTATTTGTTCAAATTTAATATTAAATTCTTATATTTATTTTTTTAATGCAGTATATTAACTCAATGTCTCCATTTAATTCAAATTAATATTTTTGAATTTTTTTAAAAATTTGAGTTCAGGTAATTTTGTATAAAATTAAAATGTTTAATCTCACTTTATTCTTTTTATATGCTTTTCATTTATGGTAGCATTAAATATAGAGTTATTTTCTTTAACTCAGTGTAAAACAATTTTCTGAATATTTGAAGTATGTTTTTAAAAAAATGGAACATCTTAAAGGCCATTGTGAAAGATTTTATTTTTAATGCAGTATTGTATTATGGGGAGGGGGGGGTATCAAGATTTCTTTCTTGGTTATTTATATATGATTTTACAAAACAACAAATAAAAAAAATTCATTCCAGCCTCAAAAAGTAACAAGGGTATTAAATTAATATCTCATTTCTCTATCCATGCTTTTTCTATGGTATAAAAGTGTGTGTGTTCTTTTTTTGTTAATAATTTTTGTACATGGCACTTTTGTTATTAATGAAATTTGTTGTTGATTTTTCTCATTCAGCTCTATTTAGAGCATTTCTAAACAATCTATGACATTTCAAAACACTAATCATTTTTTTGCTGATCAATAAGAATGTTTGGTGAATAGAAATATGATCATCAGAACTTTATATTAAATCCAATATCATGTTGAGTCTAGCTTATCAAATTCTGCTTACATGATTATAGAGCCTTTAATTGTATTAATTAGAAAAGCTTTTTTAAAATATTCATGAATCATTTGTCTATGTTGGAAACAATATTTGCACAAGAAATTTAAATGTTAGTTTAAATTTGCAGATTATCAAGATAACTAAATAAATGGAAATATTAAAGTGAGAAAAAAAATTTCATTTTTAAGAAGTTTTATTTTAGTTTTGGGGAATAACTATTAAAAAAATATTGTTTGTTAAATTCAAATAATTTATTCCACAATTTTGTGCCTCCTGTCAATGGTGACCAGGGTTCTTGTTACATCACTATTCTAGTAAATAGATTTTGGATTTGTTGCCATAAATGCACCCAGTCAGCAAGATTGCTATAAAATTCCCCTATGGGTAAATCTTTAAGGGTAATTCTGTAATAATAGTTACCTTTTACACCTAAATAAAATTTCACTCGAATCATAACTGTTAAGGAACATTTTTCCCCCAGTGAAATCTCTAGTTTTTAGACCTGTTAATAGAATTTTCCAATAGTGGTTGACTTGAATTTTATTTTAAAAAGGACACATGCTTGTGTTTGAATGTTTTTAAACCCATTTTTTCTACTTTGTTCATAACTTATTTATAAAGTTATTTTCATTTTTCCTTTTTAGTTGAAAGCTTTGCAACTAACTGCCTGTTAAAAAGAAAAATCTGAATATCTTAAAAGGTAATTATATTTTTCTCAACAAATTTTTACTTAGTTGTTCTCTATTATGTTATTCACAAAATTCTTAATTTTCTCTCTTAAATTAGAGTTAGCATTTCTAGAAAGTTTATTTTTGTAAATTTTCTTAACTTGTTAGCTAATTTATCTGAATCATTTAAAATTGTTAATACAGTTCTATTTATTAATGATTTAGAGCTGTGGCTAATATGACTTATCAAATGTGACAAATATAATAAATATTATTGCTACATTAGTCACATTATTTTTTACTCTTTAAAATAACTTCACCCTTCCAAAATTTCAAAAATAATGTTGCTAATATATTTTTTAAATTAAACTTCTTTTAACAAACTAAAAAGAGGAAACTGAAACAACAATGAGTATAAGAATGTTGAAAGTGGGAAAAGTCAGTGTTTTAACTGACTTTTGCACATATTCATCACCCCAAGAATTAAGTAAAGCAGTAAAAGAAGTATTTGTTATCTAATTCCAGAGAAAGTAAGCAGTTATGATGAAATTATCTTAAACATTTAAATTTTTATTCCATGTATTAAATCCGAGAAGAAAAATGACTTTTGCAAAGATGCTAATGGGTGTGAGAAAAATTTTTGAGATCAAGATAATGTATCAAAGCAGTTTCCTGGAAAAAAGATGTGAAATCCATTTAGAATATAGAAACCAATAGAAATGTGATTTTGCAGAAATCTTTATTAATGTAAATTTTAAGATGAATTTCAATTTTTTAAAATTGTTCACCTTAATGTTGAAATTGGATTCTCAGTTGAATCAGCAAGTTTACTACTGTTCATATTGTGAGAAGTTCACTTTCCTTTTAAAATATGCTAATGGAAAAGGAACAAAATTAAAATTCCCATGTCTTAATTGTTTGAATGAAATAATGGCTCCCACTGAGATACAGATCAAGACTTATTTGAGATAAAGTACACTGTAATAATATATTTGAGATGTGTTGCTGATTAAAATATAGAAATAAAATCTTATACAGACACATCTGATTGCTGCACACTTTTGCCACTGTAAAAGTAAGTCAACAAACCATTAAAATAATTTTAAAAAAAGCAACCAGAATTTCTATATCAAAAAGGTATTAATTTTACCTTATAGTGCATCAGCACATTTTAAGAATTGCAGTGGCAGATCTTGACAACATGAAGCCACAAGCACTAAATTATTTTGAGGTCCCCTTCTATGTAAAATCTATTTATAACAAGAAAATAATATAAATTAAACTTATTTTAGCTTTTAATTTTAATTTTGCACTTTTTAGCAATTCTTAAATTATATGTATATATCAAATACATGAAAAAAATTGCAACTTTTTACAAAAAAAAAAAAAAAAAAAGGATAAAATGGCAGTTCTATTCAGTAACTATTAGAACAAAATATTCTTATTGATATTCCCCCAAAACCTTGAAATGGCATAAACAGTGTCAATATTCTATGACCCCAAGATTGAGTGGTAATTTCGATTGACGATGCAGATAATAGTAATAATAATAAAAAAAATATTTAAAATTTTCTTTTCTAGATTTTTTAAGTAATACGTAGAGAAATTTTAAAATAGTTCTTAAAAATAATATTTAGTTGAAATTCTACAAAGCAGATCATTGAAAACATTTTCATCTTTTCTTCTAAAAAGTCCTCTTCTTAAAAAGTTGTAATATAAGTTATAAAAAAAAGGCATTGAGCTCCAAAATAATATAACAAAACAAAAATATATCACAAAGTGCACTGATATCTAAATTCAGTTTATTCACATATTTTCTGATATAGAAAGTAGAATTAGGTTTCTATTTTTGGACGATGATAATAAAAATTATAATGCAAAATTATAACAAGAAATTGTATTTTTTTAGGAAGGGCAAAAATATATATTAAGTAGCATTAAAATAATAAATGGTAATAAAAGAAACATACTAAAAAATAATGGAAATGAAATTTCTACAAATACAGAAACAAATATTGAAAGCCATAAAAAAATTTAAAAAATCACTTTTTTTGTTATCATTTAGCATTAGAATTTGCAGTTGTAGAATTTTTGGACAACTTATAATTTGGAGAATTTGTTGATAAGTTTTTTATAATCTAATTCCTGTAGTACCTCATTTTCAATGAATAATAGTGAAAGCTCATTTAAATACGGTTGACTCATTGTATTTCGTAAATAGTTCTTGGCGCGTTTTAAAACCGAAAATGATCTCTTTTCGCTAGTATTGCAAATAGGCATGGCGTGGAAAATTCTTAAAATTGTTTCCACATTTAGAAATGTTGATTGTAGGCTATCCACAATCAATTTATACATAGCAGTTGGGTTTGAAATGTCTTCGTTTTTTGCATATTTAATAAAATATTGTTCTTCATTCTTGAAATAATGTATTTCAATATCATCACCATATTTTGTAGTTAAGTTCGTTATGCAACTATTAAAAGCTTTTCCTTCTAAGTTGCCGTCAAAAAAGATTTGAAAATCATTTAAAATACTGTTATATATAGTGCTCCATTGAGAAATTTCTGAAATAAGAATATCACATATTACATTATGAGCATGAATTATGAATTATTGTTTTTTGTCGGAGCAAGCTTCTTCTTTCTTTTTATCAAAGTGTTTCTTTATAGTTCCTATTATCAGTAATCTGTTTGGCTTTAGTTTCAATATCTTGGAAGCTTTTCCTAACTTTCAATATGAAATCTGATAAGGATTTAAGGAGAGATGGGCCTTTTTGTAAATTTGCTTTCATATCTTGTAAATATTTGTTGACGTAATTTATTCTTTGCAGAAGTTTGTTCCAAATCAAGGTCAATAATGCAGTTTCATACTCATCAAATTTCTTTGCAAGTGTTTTAGTCTCTAATTTATATATTGGTTTTTCATTTACATTATTACTTATTTCAATGAAAGTATTTTTAATTTGTGTATAATTCCGCTTCAACGCTGCTACTGCATCGGCAGACCATCTGGTATCACTTACTCTTTTGACGCTTTTCAAATTACTGTCTTGTATATTTTTTAGTAGAAAATTCCATCGTCTTGTAGAAGAAGAAAATATATATATATAGATATCTTTTGAAGGAAATCAAAGTAATTTATTGTAGTCATACAGGCTTCTGCTGCACAATTTCCTATTAAATTCAAAGTGTGGCTAGCACAGGTAACGTAAGTAGGCATTTTACAGTGCTCTTTCAATCTGGCTTGTAAGCTAGTATTTGTTTTCAATATATATAAATATTTTTCAATAAAATAATTTTTAAACAAAAAAATATTAAAAGAAGTTGAAATAACAGAAATATTTCATTTCCTGATATTGACTAATAAAGACTAAATTATGAAACAAAATTTTAAAAAAGTGCACAGTTTCATAAAGATCTACAGATGGAGTAATATAGAAGTATTGAAATTATTACTTTAAAATTTGATTAATCTGTTACATAGTTATGTAAAACCATACAGCTATCAATTCAAGTGCATTAAAAATAAAATAGAATGTTTCAAATAAATTAACGCTATAATTACCAGAGAAAAACTAATAAAAAGCATTAATGTGTTATTTTGGTGATAGTTTTAACATCAAAAAATTTGTAAATTATAGTTATAAATTTAACAAATGGCAAACATTGCAAGACTTAAAATTTAAGGTAAGCTAATAAAGATTTCACTTATAAAGGTTTAAGTGATATAATTGTAAAACACAACATTTCATGCCAGTGCAAGTTCTTTGTTGTCATATTAAAAATCTTTTCTGCTCTGGTTATTAAACTTATAATAAAATAATCGTTTTAAAAGATACATGGAATTTAACTTATTAAAGAGAGAAAGAGTTAATATGTACGAATGTAATGAATAAATATTTCACCAATTTATACAAAAATCGCAGTAATTGTTTTAATGATCGTGCGGGAAAGAGTAAAATCTTGTTATTTCCGACATTTAAAATTGTTATATTAGAAAAGAAATTATCATGATATATATATTTATAAATGCTTCGATATCAAATTGAATTGATATTCATAATTCAAATATTCAAGATGCACTTTTTTATTTTGTCATGAATATTTATTATTAATTTATATTTGCAGATCTTTCTTAGAAATAGTTTTAAAAAATTGTTTTTATAAGGAAATAATTAATACGACAAATTTATGTAAAATAATAAGACTTCTTATTTCTTTCAAAAGCAATTTCAGGTTTAGCCATTTTTCAACAATTCGCATCACCTTTGTTCTTGTCCTTTAAATTTTTGTTCTTAATCTTTGTTCGTATTCTTAAAATTTTTCTTCTAAATCTTTGTTCTTATCCCTGTCTTGAACCGTTGGCAACGGTTACAGATATTTGTCCAATGGGGCAGAATGATATAAAGATACCTCATTTCCCTCGAGCATAAATTTAGCAAGGTCAGCCTACTTGAACCCATTTTATTCACAGATGTGGAGGCGTCATCAAATTACAAGACCCTTCCAGCTCGTAAATGTGCCCCTGTGTAAAAAGAAGAAATGCTCACGTTGAATCAGCTTCGTTTACTGTCAATGCTTCTGAATGTTATTAAAAAGATTTTATTCGCCAAATGCGCACATTTTACTTAGGAGGACGAACACAAAAGAGAGTCAGAACTATATATTTTTCTAGCGTTATATAGCATTTAATCAAAATAAAGCATTAAATTTTACTACAGAATGATATATAATATAATTTTTAAAAATATATAGCATTCATATTTAAAGATGAGGTTTTTCTGAAACTTTCAGCATGCTTTCAAATTATTTAATGCCGGCAAAAATAAAAAGCACATTTTCAATGACATAAAAAAAAAGATTTTTTAAAAAAATGTCACTTTTTAATTTTTTTTTTTTTTACGGGAATGAAGTGTTCACATTAAATCATAAGATTGACAGTTTTTAAATTTCCTGAAACAATATATGATTTGAATATTGTAAATATTAACACGTCACATATAACACAAATTTGCTATACACAAAATGCATTTGATTATAACGCATTTAAAGAGACTAATACTTCAAAATTTCCAGAATGAATATGTAAATCGCTAGATTTAAATACAAGTCCCCCCCTGAATATAAATAGTATTTGAGAGGGAGGAATAAAAAGAGAAAGTAAAAGATTTCATAATTAAGGATGAGAAAAAAACCTAATTTAAAAAAAAAAGAAGCATAGCATAGAAAAGGTTAAATCAGCGACTTTAATTGTCAATTCTTTGGCTCTAATAAATGTTAGCATTCCCATTAATGAGTTCACTTTAATAAAAAAACTCTACAGTTTAGCTAACAGTAATTCTTCTTCTATTGAGTAATAAATACCATTTGTGTGAGTTTTGTACCAAAAGAAAAAACTTTTTGCAACTTTTTTTTTCTTTTGTAATATATATTTTGATGAAAGCTATTGCATGAAGTGTGTTTTTTAATTGCTTTTTTTCTACATTGGAAATAAATCCTCAGAATAATGCCTCAAACATTTTTTTTTGTTAAATATGTTTTCAGAAAATTTCAAGAGGGTGATTTTAAACAGTTATATATTCCTTATTTATTATGCAATTTTTTAAAAAAATAAGAATTCATGAAAGTTTTCTGTTATTTAAAAATATTAAATTAATACGAAAATGGCAAGCCACAAAATTAAAATTATCATTTCATTTTTTATTAATTTTGTTATCAAATAAGTTCAGTTCTTAAAAAAAATTAGAACATATAGAAAACTACAGAATGAATTCTCTTTACATCATTAAAAAATGGCACAGAATAAATACTTATGATGGCTGGGAAAATCCATATTTTTTTATTCTAAAAAATGGCTCGTTTGTTTGTCTCGTTACTTGAAAAATGTATCTAGAAGCTTGCATCTTCAAAAATTCAGTGAAAAGAAAATCTCGTGAGAATAAAATACTTTAAGGCAAATGTAGGCGACAGAAAACGGGAATACTCAGAAGTTTCTACAAAACAATGTCATTCCCTCGACCTAAGGTCAAGAGTGAAATCAACGTCACACCCTTTTGCTGGTGCACGGAATGGCAGTTCTTGTAAAAGAGGGCTCTTCTCCCCCCCTTCTTATGTTAGCTGAGAATTGTTGACTTGGGAGTTGGTTAACCAACGAAAGGCAAAAGGGATCTCACGGATCTGCAAACAAATTTGAAATAAATCACGAGAGAAATATTCTGAAATTTGACAGAAAGTTCATTTTAATTATAATGCATTTGAGTACACTAACCTTGTAAACCAAATAAATAAAACACAGTTGCTCATTTGTTAACGAAAAAAAGAAGAAAAGGAAAAAAGCATTTAGATTATTCCTCGTCCCGGTCTACCATATCTCCCTCAGTTAATGAGAATATTCAAATCATATCAGTTCGCTAATCATATTGCAATTTATTTGGAACAAATGGTTTTAATATTTTTTTTCAGGATTTTATAATTTTTTTATATCTTAGATTTAGTTTTTCCATTCATAGTTATTTCCCCCTATGATTGGTTTACTCTTTTCCTTTTCATTTAATTCTTTCTTTTTCTCTTTTTCTGAATAAAAGGGGGAAAAAATTCTGAGCAAATCTCCAATGAAAAAAAAAAAATGCTGCCTATTCAGCTCCACGATATAGGTCTCAAGTCACAAGGCGACCGCCTCCAATGCCTGTGCGGAAATCCGCCACTGGATATAGCATATCATTGCTGTTTTTTAACGCAACATTTTGTGAGTGGAGTTCCACTGTTTTATACTGCAGGGAAGGGCCAAGGAAAAAATGTGTTGGGTGAGCAATAGAGAATGATGTAAATTCAGAAATGGCAATTAAAATTTTTGCTAGAAACAGACTTATTCTTTAAGCGGCCAAGTTTTGACAATGTCCAAATAGTTAAAAAAAAATATTCATTACCTATAGAATCAAGCGGAAATTTGCCACTGTACATCAAATCTGTAACTAGAAAAGGTATAATTGCCCTCTGTAAAAAATTTAAGAAAGGAATCCATATGTATTAAGATTGCTTTATATCATTTTTAAACATTTTATTACTGATGGTCCAACTGTTGCGTTTGTCACACTATTGAAATAATAAAAATATCAATAATTATTGCTGATTATTAGTCAGTTCAAAACTATTCCTACTGCAAACTTAATATTTCCATATATTACTATTACTAAAATTCTCATGTATTACATATTTTTTTTATTATACAGATTTAGAAAAACTGAGTGCTTAAGTTTATATATATATATATATGTTGATTTCTTAATTAAATTATTAATTGCTTTTATGTTGATTAAATTGCTATGTTAGTTACAGAGCTAAACAATTTGATTTAATTTGTTTAAATCATTATTTTTTAAAATAATTTATGCATAGATATGTTATACTGATTAATGCAACATAAAATATAAGTATAAAGCGTTTTCTGAGAGATTATTTAAAAATACTTTGTTATATGGCTTGTTAAAATCTTTCCAATGTTATATTAGTCACAATAGAATTACCTTTAATTGATTTCATTTAGCACTGCTCCATATTTAAGAGTTTTATTTAAATGTAAGACCGATCTTAATAGATATAGCCTAATGGTTGATGAAATATTCAACAAATCTTTTCAAATAAAGCAAATGGATTTACATTTTCGGCTCTGAAAGGGGGGGGGGGGTAGAAAATCAAAGAAATTGAAAATAGAGACTTCAACTTTCCCGGATCATTCCACAGCCTGAGATATTTTATGCGACTTCTACAATTATATGGAAAAAGTTGGATTTGAGGAAGGTTTTATTTATCTTATGGATGGACCATCAATAAATTGGAAAATTGTAGTTTTTCAAAGATTCAATTTAAGGATTTTAATAAATCTGAAAAAAGGCCTGAATATGTGAATTCTGCATTTCACAGCCTTTACTTTTGGTTTTCAAATTAGTTAATTATCTATATTTTACTACAGAAAGTGAATGAGCTCTGCCATTATAAGGTTGTTCTAGTAGTTGTAAAAACAGTAAAATGCAAAAAAAAAAAAAAAAGTGTCCAGTTACAAGTTTTCTTTCTGTTAAGATTGCAATGTTTAGATGGATATTGTGCCTTATTCTGTCTTAGAAAGACTTCTAAAACCAATATAAATATGAATGTGTACTGCTTAAGCAGCCTTGGAAGGATGAAGTTGTGTTTGTACCATTAAACTGTTTGCTGTTTTATTAATTTTCTTGAAGAAAGACGTAGGAAACTTGTTTGAGCAAGTTCTTGCATTTTTCTATACAGCCCGAGAGACATATTGTCTTATGTGTAAAGGACCTACTTACCATCAGACAACCTGGCTAATCCACCACTGGTAATAACAATGTGGTGATTAATGTGAAAGGCTATTTCGATTTCAAAGTCCATTTTTGAACTGTATATGCACGATGAGCATAATATATGTCCTTAATGTTATTTCCTAAATTATCTAGAAATGGTAAGCTAGAAAATCATGACTTATTTGAATGTTAATATAGATAATATTTATTAAAATTTATCATTTACATTCCTATCTGTAAAATATGATTTTATGGTCTCTGAATTTCATAAATAAAGATCCTTAAAACAGGGTTACCACGTCACTTTGAGAACAAGGATTTAAAAATCGTCTTAAAAAAACCGGGAAAATGTAGGAAAATTTGAAAATTTTCATAAAAACAGGGAATTTTAAGTTTCTTATTTTTTCCACCCAAAAAATGACGATCTTTGTGTATCGTAAAAATAAAAGTTCGTGTCATAGTTTCCAAAAACGAAAAAATATCATTGGCAATTGTGTAATGTAAAACTCGTCTCTTTTCTCTATAGATCATTCCAGTTTCGATTTGCGAGTCAGTTGTTCTTTTTCCATAAGATTCCCCAATTGCAGCTAAGGAGCATGTGGAAGACTTCTGCTTCTGCGCAAAAGAATAGAATACATTTCTCTGGCGAGATTAACAACGTTCAATCTATAGAAACAGTACGGTGGTGTTTAGTCTACCGTACTTGAGTATATTGAATGGTTTGTTTATTAATTGAGAAACTATGAGCTTATTCAAAGTATGTTAGAAAATATTTTTAAATCAGTGAGCTGCTCAAAATCCGTATGTAATACGAATTGGACAGATAAAAAAAAATCAATACTGATTTTGCTTAATGGGTTCGAGAGGTTCCGTAAAATCAATTTATTGCGTACTGCTTATTTGTAAAAAGATAATAAGTCCAAGTAATACCGGAAAGCAGGCACTTACTAGTAATGCCAAAAGTGGAAAACATAGAAGACTGCAGGCCAATTCAAAAGAGTCTTCATTGATGCTAGACTTAGTATCTAAAAGAAATGGCACGTCAAATCCGAAAACATCAGGTTTAATGTACGAAAATAAACTGGTTTAGAACTTTTTAGTTTAAGAAAAATTATTTAAGGCTTGAGTTTTTATGGGCATTAAAACTTGCTGCGTCACATTCGTCCTTTAATTCATTCAGTGATATATCGGAAATATTTTTATATATGCTCACTGAAAGTGAAATAGCTAAAAATTGTACGTTAGGCTATATAGAAATGTTGTACCTTATTTGTTACGGATTATGTCCATTAGCTCCATAAAACTAATGACTGAAAAATCTGCAGAAATTGGTGCCCAAATTGAATTGGCAAAAATGAATAAATAAAAAAAGCAATCTTGCTTTGTAACGTTCTTCGTTAAGTAATCATTAAATGATTTGCATCATGATAAAAATGCTTTATTTATTTTTATGCTTTATTCTTTATTTCACCCATCCTTAATTTTGTATGACTTACAACTAAAGAGCATGAGAGGTAATATATACCCCCTCCTTAATATATAAATTTTGCCTTGCTAAATTCTAGATAATAAATAAAGATTAAATGTTTTTCTGTGAATGTAAATATCAAAATTCTTTTAATATACTATTATTTCAAATAATGTTAAATTGTTGCTTCATTTCTTCACTTTTTCCTCTCCTTAAAATCATATTTCAGTATAACTAGCACATGAGTGCTATTCTTGTATTTCCTCGTATCTTGAATATGCATACAAGAAGAAAAAAACAGGGATTTTTTTTTTCTTCTTCTATATTTGAGTAGCAACCCTGAATGTATGCCCTTTGCAGTTAAAGGCTTAAAATCTGAGTTGCTAAATGAGAAAAACATTTCATGCTTATCTATGCAATATTCCTTTGTGTATTCCCTTTTGACAGGAATAGGAATCTATAATGATTGGAACTTCTTGACTGATTTTCGCTGACTGAGTAGTAGTTTTTATGCAGAATTTTCTCTATTTTTGATAGTTTAAAAGCTGTGAATGCATCTGCATACTTTTACCTTTAGCTTCATTACAGTGAGCATTTTGATCTGAATTCTAGTCATGAATATATGTTGTTAAAATTATTTGAAAAGGAAATTTGCCTCAAAAATATTAATGGCAATAATTAAAAAAATATCTTTTAATGTCTTCTGTCTTTAGACTACATTTATATAGACATGAAGTGTGATGGGGGAAAAAAAAAAAAAAAAAAAACCTCTCAGAGTTATTTGTATTTGTTGTTTCATTCTTATTCAAATTTTAATTAATTTTTTTATTACATACTAAAATATATTGTGCTTTTTTATTTATTGTTTTATTAATTTTTTCCCCTGCTTTAGCACTTGTGCCTAGGTCATTTTATGAGTTATTAAATTTAAAAAATTTAATATTCAAAATTAAAAGAAATTGATATTGATTTTTCATTTCTATGGTCCTTCTTGTATATATTTAATTTAGTAGCTAACATTGTTTCGTTACAATTTTATTACCATTTTTATTTAGATATCAAACTGTCCTGAACACTCTATCATCAAATTGATGTTTCATGATACCATTTCTTTTGTTAACACTTAAATCAGTAGTAAATTTGATAGTAAAAATAATATATAGATCTTTTTTTTAAAATTAAATGTTTTTCTTTTTAGAAACTACCTTATTTGTTACTACCCCCTGATGCAGCTGAATCCTGTGTTCTAGGAACTAAAAATTCAAGAAAATGAATCTTCAAAGAAATGAAATATTAACCAGAAAAGATGCTAGTACTTTTTTCCATCTGAACTGGAAAAATAAAGGAACTCTTTGCTGGCTGAATTCATCAATGTCATTGTTAGCTTTCAACAAGACTATCATCCCTTTTGTTAATGACTATTCCACAAAAGCTGCTACAATTATTAAAGGCTACGAAAACGCCATGTCTGTTTATAATGATTCTTTCAATGAAAGTACCATGGAAGAAAGATTGCAAAAAGCAAAAGACATGCTCCAAAAAATTCAAGATATTGTCTTAGATTTCTTGAAACCAATCCTGAAGTATAAGGAAGGACAGCCAGATTCAGCATTTTGTGCTCTTCTGAATTTGATCACGGAGAAGGAACAAATAAAAGATTTGTTCCTTGCAAAATATTCTTCGATTAGGCGATGCACAAAGTGTGCATTCTCGCAAGTAAAAGATTTGGAGAAAACAATTATCACATTGCCAAAGGTTAGGGCATTCAACCCAGATTCTCTTGTCTCTCTGTATAAGTGTCATATTTGTGGTGCTTTGGATGAAGAACTTGAAATCAAATATAAAACCTTGCCTCAGTGTTTAATTTTTCATTTTGAAAATGGAGTCCCCTACCACTCTCCTCCCCTACCACTTGAATTTAATTTAAGTGGTCGTACATATAAGTTATCTGGCTTGATAGAATTAAGAAAAGGTGGAATGAATCACTTTGTAACTTGGATAAGAGATATTGTCTCGGGATGTTGGCTTGAGCGAAATGATTTGCAAAGTAATATTTTGAGTTTTAGTAAGGATCTACCACGTATTAAACTTCCAGATGTTTACATCCTCATGTATGAAGCTCTAGATAAGAAGGGGCGTGTTTCTGTAGATACCGCTAATGTCAGTCGAGTGGATTTAGATGATACAGCTTCTTCAGACATTCCTGTCATTGATCTTTCGGATGACGAAGAAGAATTTGACAAGAACAATCAAACAGAAAAGAATGCGTCTAATTTACCTTTCATGGGAAGCTTGCCTAAGTATGATGAAACTTACAGTTATAGTAATAATGAAGAAATGTTAAAACGATCAGATGAGATTTCTTCAGATCGTATTTCTGTTACACAAAGTGCTCTAGAATCATTAGCAAATGTTAAATTATCTGAAGAATTCCCAAAACTTAGTTCAGATCTTCAAAACAATCCTTTGCTTACACTAAGTGAAGAAGGGCAAATGCATGTGTTTTCGAAATCAATCAACATTAATTCGCAACATAATGACAAAAATGAGATTAAAGAGTGTAATACAAGAAACATAAAACAATCTCTGCTTAAAGATAGTATTGTTGTACACAAGAGAGATGAAGGTAAATCCTTTGTTTTTTCTAATACTGAAATATCATCCTTTGCCAAGCCAGTTTTGGAAAATAATGTAAAAACTTCAAAAGAGAACTCTGGGAAAACTTTGGTTAGAACAACTTCCAGTATTGAAATACTGGAAATACAGACAAACATTAAAGACAATAGTTTTGGAAAAAAAGATATTCCATCTGCATTTGCAGAAAATTTTCTAGGAAAAGATCATACCATTTCTTCAAGTAAGGATCTATCAGTTGCTTTTGAGTTTGAAGATAAAAATGATGGCATGCTGACAAAAAATCCTGTTGCATATCAGGATAATAATGTTTTGATAGAAGAATCAAACGATCTTAATATGAAGGAGCCTATTAATGCAGCAGAAGATAGTCTTCAAGATGAAGATGAATCATGTGCAAATAAACCAATATTATCTACCTGTCCTAAGAAATTGTTGAAAAAGTTTGTATCAAAATATGAAGAGGTTGTTGTGGAGGAAACAAAGCCTGTTGCTGTAAAAGAAGAAAAAACTTATTCTAAATCATTTCTTAAACGAAAAGCTGAAAAAACAGATTATTTGAAAACAAAAGTTAGAAGAGTCGAGACAAGGCTGAGTCGCAAGAGGCTCAGAAAAATAAAGATGCCATGTAGTATTTGCAATGAATGTGCGAACACTACAGGAAAGGCTAAGGTAGAAACTGTTTCGAAAAAGACTTTGAAGACTTTAAATCATCCTCGAAAAAAATACAAAATGCATACAACTACAAAAGTTTATTCAGATGTATCAAGCATTGAATCGCAGAAGACCACAAAAAAGAAACTTTCGGCTGATATTAATGCAGATAATGATGCAAAAGCAGGGAACTCTATTCCTTCAAATGAATGTTCTTCTGGGTCAACAAATAAGAACAACCTTAACTCAGGTTATGATGTTGCTGAAAATACTGGAGATACGATTCATAAGAGGTCCAGAAAAATGACACAATGTAGGTTTTGCAGTCATGATAGTAAGGTACAAATTGTTTAAAGAAAAGCAAAAAGAGAAACTTGATATTAATGTAGATTATGTTTCAAAAGCAGGGAAGTCAAATGTGTTTTTCCACTACACTTACATTAAATGTTATCAGTGCAAGTCAAATAAGTCAACATGAGTTAAACAAGCAAGTCAACAAATAAAAACAACCTTAATCTGGTTGTGATGTTACTAAAAATACTGGAGACAAGATTCAACTGCACAGTTTATCTCAATCTAGTAACGTGCATAAACATCAGACAAGAAACTTGGTCCCTTGTATGTATTCATCTGTATTGTATAAGACATTTTTACAACTTTGAAGTTCTTAACAAGTCATAATCTCTGTTATGCAATGTTTAAATATACATATTATTGTATTAAAAATACATATTCTTAAATTTTGTATTGTAGCTATATCATTATTCATCTTTCTGTTCAAAATGAATGCAAATCTCAGATGTTTAATATTTATTTACTAAGAGCTTGCCTGGAAAATTGTAATATGCATTAATATGAAGAAATTATAAATATTTTGTAATGTTTAATTAAATTTAGGGCTTTTTAAAAAGTTATACCAGAATATAGTAAACATTATATTATCTATTTCATTAGAATTCTGAGAATTAAATGAGATCTATTCATAACTAGAACTTAAAGATACCGAATGGATTAAATGATCCTTGATCCCAACCAAAAATGAAATTCACACGAAATAGTGCACCATCATCATCATTTTGTAATAATGCACAGTTTTTATTGAAAAATATATACTTCTTAGTTTTAAATGTGCATTTAAAAAAAATATTTGTCTCTGTATTTTCACGTGTTCTGTTGTAAAATAAGAGATATTTTGATTTACAAAAAAATTAAAATTACAGTGTAAATTGCTGTTACTAAAAAATTAAGTCAACTTTTATAAGATTAGTAATTAAAAAAAAACTCTGAACTTCTCCAACTTTTCTTAAAATTAACAAATCATCATGTGAATTGCATTGTGTTGACACCTTTGTAAAAACATAATAAAAAATAATAATAATGTTCCTATCAAAAATCAGAAGAATAATTTTTAAAAAGATTAATAATCATTTGATTAATAATGATTTTTTTTTTCACAAATGGATTGAAATCATTTGACTAAAAAACAATGAAAAAAAATCTTTAAAAAAAAAGCATTTTTCTCATACTTTTAATTGTAATATTCTAATATAATATGAAATTTTTTTTAAATGTTAAATGTACCAATTGCTCCTATAATTATTTCTTTAGATCATAAGAGGGTTTATTAGACTGATAAAGGATTAAAAATGTTACTATTATTTTGGCCAAAGAAGTTTTTTTATCACTTGTCGAGTTATCTTTAACAGCCTGTAATACTATGTTGGAAACTTCCCCATTCAACACTCTGAGCATAACTTTTGGTATCATACCAAATGTCTAATATTTTTTCAGTTAATAGCATGTTTTTTACATTTTTTGAGAAACATTTTTCTAAAATTAAACATTTTTGAAATTTATTCACTTATTATAACATTATGGACATTGATAAAAATATAAAAAATTATTAATTGAAGAAATATTGTTAATTTAATATAATATTAATTCTTATAGGTTTACAATATTTATTTAGTAACGGACAAAATGTGGAAAATAATTGCATTTTTCGAAAAACTTGCCTATTTCTAAATGGAGCACTAAATTTACACAAATTATTAAGATTTTTTCCCAAGAAATAAATCAAATTTTATAATATAATTTTTATTGAAATTTGATACATGAATGCACAATTATTTATTTATTTTAAAATGCACTTTACATTGCATTGCTACATGAAGCAAAAATAATATTTTTAAAAATTATATCACAGAACAATATAATCTTCAATTAAATGTACACCAATCATTTATGAGTTTCAAATATTGTGAACTTTAATCCTAAAACATTAGAAAATGCTAAAAAAAATCAAGATATTCAGAATACTTATTAAATATTTTCTAAATTAATATAAATTGTGAATGTTATTAAATTTAACAAAAACATTCTGAAGTAGTATATTGTCTCTGAAAGTTATGAAAGTGTAGCGAAACAAATACTGTTCAGTATTTGTGTAATACATCATGTTATTAAGGTGCTTATAGAAATATAGCAAAGAAAAATTATCTTTTGAGGATATTAAAAAAGAAATATAATGAAAATATTAGACATACTCTGAGAAAAAGTAAATTTGTTTTTAAAAATAAATAACACATCAAATTAATTTTGTACTAAATTAAAAATTCGACAACTATTCTTAAAATTAACAGTAAAATAAGACTGAAATACTCAGTTTGAATGCACAAGACAAGAAGTATTACATTTAAAACTAGGTCATTAGAATAACAAATAGTTTTAGGCTTAAAAATCGAAATTCACTTAAATATAATTTTTAATATTAAAAATGAATTTAGTTAGTTTTGCATAAAAAATAGCACCTCATTCAGGAACCAGGCTAGAATGAACACAAAAGAGAATCATTGATTTGATAGGAATAAATTGAAAAACTAATAACAGTGCACTTTTTACTATCCACTCTTTTCATTACACTACTAATATAAATTTTTTATACGCCAAGACAGATAAACATGATAATACTGTAAAAGTAATAAGAACCATAACTATTTTCAATCAGTAAAAAATTCGTCAAATGATTCTGCTATATTCTGAAAGGAAAAAAAAAATAAATAAAAATTGAGCAACATTTTGCACATTTGAAATTTTTTTCATTTCAAAGTTCATTTTCAAAGTAATTTGCTTGTTCAAAATATTACTTAATTTCACAGAAGGGGAAAGAGACAATTATTTCATCATCTCAGAAGACAATTCTGGCTGTTTATCTCTCGATGCCACCCATTATAATTTATTTAAGGTTTTGATTTACAATTTCTTTTCCTTTTTTTATTATCTTACAAACTTCTTAAATAACACAGCTTTAGAAATTGATTTTTTTTTCTGCATTGTAGTTTTTTACACATATATAACTTTATATTACAATACGGTATGAAAATTGGATTGAAATTGAATTGGAAAAAAATATAAGAAACTGAAAGAAATTAAAATATTTTAATAATATTATGAATGAGACAAAATGCAAAATTTTAAAAAGGGTAAAAGGAAAGGCCTATATTATTTCATTTCTAAAATTTTAAGTTGTTTCTGCACCATTAAAATAGGCCCAACAGATTTTCAATAACAACATTTACTGGAAAAATAAATAAAATTAATTTGTTCTTGAGTCATTGAATAAAATTAACATGCTTGTGAATTTCTTTTTTGTTCAACATGTTTGAAAGTCTTCAGCATCGGACAATCAATTCTAGTAAAAAACAAACGAACATGCTTTGGTGAAAAACAACTCGAAAGTCTTTTCAGTTTGAAAACTTTTTCATCAAAATTTCCTACTTCATATAGAACAACTACACAGTAAACTGAGAATGATTTTTATACACAATGATGAAGAAAAAAGGTACTACCATGAAAAACTGGATAAAAAATATTTTGTATTTCACATCTCAAAAGCATCTGCAACTTAGAAACTCAAATGAAATATTTATTATAACAAAAGCATTCAAGCAATGATACAGATTATAATTTGTTTACTTCAGGACAAAACGAATGACAGATAGTGGACACATATATTTTCCTCTTGACTTTCAGAAATGAGTTCATTGAACTCATTGAGACAGTTCTAGCTAAAGCAGTTTAAATACTAGTTGATGTTGCATAAATCTGTACACATTAAATGAAGATGGGTTTTGAATCATGGAAGTCCTAAAAAACTTGAAAGTTTACAACCCTAAAAGCAGATTCTCATGAAAATGCTAGAAAATATACATGTTAAATTGCAAATGCTTGAAGCAGTATTCAGGGAACAGAAGCTAGAGGTATGCACATCAAAATTGAGAAATCTTGAAGCAGTGTTCATAGCACAGTTTGAGAAAATGCAAGTATACACAATAAATTGTGAAGATTTGAATAAAAAATATATAATAACCCTTAATGTAATATTTAAAAATCGACTCTTCTTTTTGACTTAAAGGAAGGCAAAGTGATAAAATCACAAATTTCAAAAATATGCATGATCTGAGGCCGTATTAGCTCTTGCTACCTCTTATGTCACAGATTTTGATAAAATCATATTGCTTAAGATATCAGCTTGCTTGCAGTTTGCCTGCAATTTCTTTAGTTTTTTTTTTCTTTTAGGGAATGCATTTTGGAGTGTACTTTTCTTCAAACTGCTAGAGGTAGAAGTCACCGGGGGAAGACTTTTGTGAATTTTCTACAGGTTTTTTGACTTCACGTTTATGTTTTAATATTGACAAACCTTTCATAAATTTCTTACCCTGCTTTTAAGAATATTTCTGAATTACGGGTATAAAGCTCATTACTGAAGATGTTGCACTGGATTTAAAATTTTCTAATGTTTCATGGTGAGGCTTTTCTTTGATGAGTGCTTGCTTTTCTTTAATTCCTTTTTTAGCACTGGGAGAATTAGAAATTCCATTTTGCTGCAGATTAGAAAACAGCTTTCTTTTTAAACAAAATGCATGTATTACTCATGTTATATTTTATAGCATAATTTGGACATGTGTATGTAATTTTATGAAGGCATATATTTGCAGATATTATAAGCCAAATTGCAATTATGTTTCGAATCAAGATTTTTTAATTTTATAGGTTTCCCCCACTTTAGGTGATGATGTGGTTATCCAAGTATTTTCTGACTGAACAAATGCTTGGAAATGTTTTTTTCAGTTCATCAGCAATTTTATGTATTTTTCTAATTACAGACATTTTTTTTGTTAGCTTTCCTCTTTGATGAGAGGTCAAGCTATTTAATAATCTGAGCCTTAAATTTTTAAGTAAGCCATGTATAGCTTTATCTAATCGTCCTCACATTTTCCTTGCAGATCACTATTGTATTTTGTCATCTTTCCACAGGCATATCGGTGTTGATTTTGGTTTCAAAACGATAACAAGCTGTCCACTGCTCTGTTCGGTTACAGTAAGTTTTGACGGAATAACAACCAAAATTATATGTGTCGGCATCTGAAAGGATTTTAGATAGAAAGTTTAATAAAGTTTTAAAAGCGACTTCATCAGTTTCATTAATCAGCTCGTATAATTTATTTAAAATTTCAGGGATCTTTTCATTTAATATTTTAGTTTCTCCAGATGCCAAACTTTTTTAGTGCTCGTTATATACCAGTCACATAAAACATAGAAGTTAGATTTACTGAAAATAGCACACCAAGTATTAAAGAAGGTTTTATAATCATCAGACTGTTTCATGTTACTTGTTGCTCTACAAAAAGGAAATAAGAAAGCCTTCGAATTATCATCTTTAATTAGTAGGCTTGTCAGTTGTATTTATTGGTGCCATGGGTAGAGTCAATGTACAATACCTCATTTCCAAATATTTTAAACAATTCATCCTGGTCTTTATTCGTAAAGCCCAATATAAAATCCTCTTTTTCTAAAACAGGAAATTCAGAGCTGCCTTCGCCTGGTTATTTATACATGAATATTGGATTCTGATCCAATGCCAACATTTCATATATCCATACATTTCATATATCCACAGAAAGAACATCATTTTTTTTCTAATGGTGTCTCCATTTATTTGTAACTTTTTTTGCAATGTTTCTAACATCCCGATTTGTTGTTACTGCCAAACGCTTAGTTGGAGAAGATTCGACTGCAATATTATTTAAAATGTGTGAAATTGGGACACCTGTAATCAATTTGCCAGCTTTCTTCTCCTTTTCTCTTTCACACAGTCGAAGATGTTTTACTTCAAAGACGTGTCCTACATGTGTAGGAAAATATTTCACATGAAACTGGCCTGACTCTTTACAGCTTTTAACGGATGTGAATGCTGGGGATTATGAATTTATTTTGCATGCTCTAACAAACTTTATATGGCAAAGATATTTGCCCTCAGAGCTGAAATATCCACTACGGTGACATGTGTACATGGTAGGGTAAGAAGAATATTGCTTATGGGCTCTTATATAGGATGATCAAGTCATTAGTTCAGTTTCTGTCTTCCAGTCTTTGAAATCACTCCAATAGTTAAAAGTTAAGCTTTCATTTGTTTTAAATAAATTTGGATGAATTTTTTTAATATGCATACACAGTTGACTTTTAATAAAAAAAACATTTTTAGGGGGAAAGAAGGAGGGGGAAAAAGTCACAAGAATAAAACTGTGCCTCCCATTAACGAATTTAAAGCAATAGCTTTAAATCTCTTAATGAGAATACTGATTCAATGAGCTATCAAAAAAAGTAATGTCATACCTATCCAGCTTAGTTTACTATTTATATTTAATTAATGTATAAAATCTGACGTCAAAAACGTTACTAATTTCATTATAGTAATTTTAAATATTTTAAGTATATTTTCACTAATTTATAAATGCAATTTCAATGTGTATTTGAAAAGTTATAATCTGTTTTCAGTCATTGTCGAATATAACTGTTGTTTGAATTTGGTAAAAATTATGAACCTTTCTTTAATTATTTATAAATATTATTAAAGTGGGTATTTAAAAAATGTTTTGAACCTATTTTCGATTAATTTTAAATTAGTAGTATGAATATGGAATATTTTGAATCTGTTTTCAATTATTTCTAAATGCGGTAGTAGTGTGAATATATGCAATTAATATAAAATGTTTTTATCTTTAATTGTTTTAATAGTCTTAACCCTTAGTTTTAGTGTGACCTGAAAATTATACAGGGTGTCCATGAATTCATGGGCCAAACTTTAAGGGTAAGTAAAATACATATAAAGAAGCATTTTTTTTTCTTTTGTACAGCAACAAGGGTCTGAGATGAAAAATGTATGTGGATAAAAAAATGCTAAGGGAATAAAAAAAGCTCTTTACTTACATAATATTACAGTAATTGCTAAAATGTTTTACCACCAACATCGATAAAGGCCTGGTAGCGTCTAGTAAGTTACTGGTGTACTTTCTCGAAGATATCAGATGTTTCACGAACTGTTGCAACAGCGACTGAAAGTTTTGCAATGAGGTCTCGTAGACGAGTGCCTTTAAGTGTCCCCATAAGAAAACATCGATACTTGATAAATATGGTGAACTTGCAGACCAAGCGATTGGTCCAACTCGTCCAATCCATCGAGGGCCAAAGGAGACATTAATGTAATTACGCACATTATTGCAGGAATGGGATGGAGTCCCATCATGCTGAAACCACATGGTATTTCGAACAGCAACTGGAACACTGTCAAGTAATTCTGGTAATATCTTTTCCAAAAAGATTAGATACGTTCTGCCGTTACGTCGGTTTGGGAAACTAGCGCCTCAAACCCAACTCAATCAAGCCTCAATTGGCCCAACTTGGGAGCAAGTATGGGCCAATAAAGAAATCGTTTACAATACTCGCCCACACATTAACAGAGAACCGTTCCTTTAAAGCATGCGGCCATGTAGCATATGGGTTAGAGGTAGCCCACACATGGGAATCGTATAAAATAAAAATTCCGTCTCGCGTAAAGGTGGCCTCATCTACGAAAAGTATATTTGCAGAGAAGCTCGGAGTTAATGTACTCTGCTGCATAAACCAACAATAGAAATGTACGCACCGAGGACAAACAGCTGTGTAAAAAATCTTCAATGATTACTACGTATGTGATACGAGAGAACACTTTAATTGCGCATATTTACATTAAAAATTTTGAAAGCATATTTACATCGACAAAACGAAATCTGAATTGAATTATACCATGTGGAGTTGAATTGAAATTGGAATACCGTTTACATAATATCCCACCTTGCAATTTTATGGAGTACCTGAAATTGCAACAAAAGTTATAAATTGAGTCTATTGGGAATTTTAATACGTCGACCAGCTTTAGTGACAACATCGGAAGCTGCTTTGGTTATATAATCATCATCTTCACTCGAATCTTGATCTAAAAGAACTGGAGTTGCAGGAAGTTGAGTGTTTGTATCTTTATCCTTTTGTTGAGCAATGAATGGTAATTTTTCAGAACTACTGATTTCTAAGGAATAAAGTCTCTGGAATGGTCTTAATTTTTTCCCTTAAGTTGCTCTTACTCTGGCGACTCTTGAATGTCCATCTGCTCCAGGGAGGACTTCAGTTACAATTCCTAATGGCCAGTGAAGGCGTTTTCGATCAGTTTCAAGGAGAATTACGAGTCCAAAATTCAAAGATTCCTCTCGGTTATGACCTTTATGCACTAACATTGCCAAGTATTCGTTGCGAAATCTCATTCTTAAATCATACCGTAGTTTTTGAATAAAACGTAATTTTCTATTTAGGCTTTTACAGTTGATTTCGTATAAATCAGTTTTATCACTACTAGGAATCACTATTTGCAAGAAACAAGCAGGTGTTAATGGCCTTAGACCTTCTGAATTATCTTCAATATATATGAGTGGCCTAGAATTTATTGTAGCTTCAAAGTCACAGATAAAAGTTTCCAATTCTTCATAAGCATTACTCTTTCGGCCCAAAATTCTCCTTCGCATTTATTTTAGCAAGCAGGTCATCCGTTCGCACCATCCACCCCATCATGAGGCTGTTGAAGGGTTGAAATTCCATTCAATTTTCTTGATAGTTTAAAACGACATGATCTTCTCCCAATCTAAATTTTTTAAGGCATTATTTAAACCAATGAAGTTGGTGCCGTTATCAGTGTAGATTATGTTAACTCGACCTCTCCTAGCAAAACTTCTTAAAGCCATTATAAATGTTTCTGTGGACAAGGAATTGACTAACTTGAGACGAACAGTCCTATAAAAAGAACAAATAAAAAGGACAATCCACGTCTTTTCTCCAGAACGCAAAAACAATGGGCCTGCCAAATCAATCCTTGTGACTTCAAATGTTGCAGCAACTTTTATTCTATTTTTAGGAAGAGGTGCTAAAGGTGGCTCAATAGGTTTGGCTTTAAGTCTTTTATAAGTAATACAATGAGAGCTTACTTGTTTTGTTATTTTACTGATAGAAATGATCCAGTAATTTCCCCTCAAATTGCAAATGAGAGTTCGAAGTCCGGCATGCTGCAACTCAAAATGCTTCTGTTGTCTCAATCGACGAATAATTTCATGTTTTACCACCAACCGGGTTACCCGACAACAATACTGAGCACTTAAAATTCTCATCTTCATCTCCCAGAATGAGCTTATTCTAACTTTAAGAACGTCGTCGGAATCATCTTTGAAAGTTTACATATTTTTCAATGCTTTCATTTTGCTTCCTGCAAAACTTTCTTTTGAATTAGCTTTGGCAAACAGTTTTCAGCTGATTGGACTTCTTCATAGGTTAGTTCGAATTCTTTACATTTTTCTTTAAGGCGACAGTTTTTAATGAAACGTAGTATCCATGCCAGTATTCTTAAAATTTTATTTAGTGTATTTAGAAAAATAAAGTAAAGTTCTAATCGAGGAATTGTAATTGAACTGAACCATGCTCCATGCAACTGACTATTGTTCTCCTTTTCTCCGATTCAACTAAGTTTTCATTAAAAATTTGTTTCTCATTCAAAGCTCAGAATTATTGTGACTATGATAATCATTCTGGATCTTCCCCCAATAAAATCTTTGCATCACAACCTCTTGAAGGAAGGTCTGCCGAATTTATATGAACTGGCACGAAATGCCAGTTATCAGAACTGGTATATTTTCTTATTTCAATTATCCTACTTACAAATGTATTCCAAAAACCATCCCGTTTAATCCAAGTTAAGACAACGGTCGAGTCAGTCCAAAAGTATACTTCATTAAATTTTACCTCAAGTCCATCTGCCACCTGGCAATATAATCGGGATAATATAAGAGCTCCCAACAGTTCTAATCGAGGAATTGTAATTTCCTTTGTTGGTGACACTCTTGATTTACTTGCTACTAACTGAACTGAAATTTTCCCGTTATATTCGGCACGCAAGAAAATACATGCGGCATCAGAGACTTCACTGGCATCACTAAAACAGTGAAGACTTATCTGACAATCTTTAAAAGGATTTGAAAAAAGTCATAGTGGAATTTTGCAATCTTTTAGTACATTTACATGTTTGTACCAGACTAAAAATCCATTACATATATCTGGTGGAAGCACATCATCCCAATTAATTTTTCTTTTCCATGTTTTTTGTAGAATGATCTTTGGAATTAGAGTAGTTGGACTCGTAAATCCTATTGGGTCGTATATTCGTTGAGCAACAGAAAATAATGTTCGTTTAGTTATATTTTCCTTCTAAAATTTTAATAGCACTGTTACAAGAAAGTTTATCGTTTTCAGTATCTCAGGAAAGTCCTAGTTTTGGAATATATATCTTTTGTGTTTTTTCTACAATTTTTAAACAAGCAATCCAACCTCGTAAATCAAATTTGGCAGTAGACATCAGTTCTTTAGTTTCAGAAATAAATTTGGCATCCTCTTTCCTAGTTTCTAAACTATTTATGCATTTATCTACTTAAAAAGATTTTTGACGAGCTGTTTCCTTCCTAACATCTTGAACATTCTCTAGATAATGAGCTATCGTTGCCTCAAGTAAAAATGTCATAGGAGAATCATCAAATACCATTCGACAATGTCTCAGGGTGAACAATTCCTCTCGTCTTGAAAAATCTTTCCACCATAAAAACTTAAAATATTCTCTATCCTTTGGGTTCAGGCTGATTTGTAAAAAAAGCCTTTTTAACATCTGATGTTATTTCAATGGCATTTTTACGAAATTGTGTTATCAATTTTGGCACTAATTCTAATAAATTTGAACCTTTTTCTAAGCAATTTCCTTTAGTCTTTTGCTGAGACATCGAAAACTGGGCGAATGTTTGTAGTTGTATCGCCAGTCTTTATTACAGGATGATGATGTAAATAGTGTCCTTTATTCTTATCTCTATCTACAACTTCGATGATTCCTTCTCGTATCCATTCATTAAACAGATCGTCATATTCGTTTAAATGTCCTGGTCGAATAAGATTTTTTTGTATTTGACATCAAATGCTTAGTGGCTAATTCTTTATTGATTTCTAACTCTAGATATCCACTTTTCCATGGCAAACATATTTCATATCTCTTGCCTTCATTTCTTTCAATAGTTTTACGGAAAAATTCAACTGTTTCTTCATCGGCTACCTGTCTTAACTTAATTTCTACAAAATCTCGTATACCGATGGCATCTAGGCTCCATAATTCCGTCAAATCTAAATTAGTAACGTAAATAATATTATCCAAATATTTTGATTGTTTCGTTTGTTTACTTTAAGCTGTCCAACCAAATTTTGTTTTTATGGCTGCTAAATTTTTACAGTGTGTTCAACTGATAAAAATTCCTGTCAGTAATGCACCAAGATAATCAGCTCATATTAATAAGTTTTCAGGAATGTCTTCCCTGTATCATTTAATTCTATATGTTTTTCTCTTCAAAATGGGGATTACTCACCCGAGTAATAGCACCACATATTTTCCTTTCATCAAAAACGGAAATGTTGTGCCTGAAATTTGAACACAAGCTTTGCAATATAATGTTATAAACATTATGGGACTTTTGTTTAGTTTCACTGCCCCCCAAAAGTCTGTGATTTAACATTTCTTGATCTACTGGTTCCAATCCCAGTTTATCTACAATATATATATAAATGAAAGATCTCTGAGCAGCGGTATCGAATAATCCGCGGATAATTAAAGATCTGTCTCTATTGATGATTTTCACCAATACCGTTAACAATAATGTAGATGAATTCCTTGGTGACAAGAGAATCTTGGCCTCTAATTCAGGTGATTGATTTTGTTTTGTTTGATTTATATTTGGGCACATAATACTATGATGTTTTTTCTTGCATACAATGCACTTCAAATAGATTCTGCAAATCTTCGAATTATTACCTGGTTTCAAACAAATAAAGCACGCCCCTTTCTTCTTTAATATTTCTCTTTCAGCGACATATCAGGAGCTTTAAAGCATTCTGCTGTATTATGAAATGACTTATTATAAAACATGCATTGCTTGTCATTTTTTTTTTTTTTTTACAATGCAAGCAGTCATAGGAATTTTATCTTTCGGTTTAATTATTTGGACTCTTGATCCTTCGCAAAACCGGATCGAGCAAGTTGTAATCTCTCATCACCTTCGACTTCCGATAGAAGAAATTCTAACAAGTTTCCCAAAATATTCGGCTTGATTTTATCTTCAACTCTGCTACGTGTTCGTTCACACTCTTTTATAAGAGCTTCTGGAAGAGTTGCCTCTACTAATGGGTACAGCATTGCTTCGTACTTCTCAGATGTCACTCCTAATGTCTTCAATGCTCTTAACTGGGTTTCTAATTTATCATAAAGAACCTGTAAAGTGAAATTTTCTCCATTCTTTGCTTGCATTAAAACAGGATTCAAAAGTTCATGAACATAAATTTGGATCAACAATTTATCTTTAGCAAAACACGATTTCAATTGTTCAATAGCTTTATTATAATTTGCGTCCGACGGCGGAAAACTTTCTCCTAAATCTTTTACCGATGAACCAATTTCAGTCGCTTGCAAAAGATATTGAAATTTATCATCCGAATCAATACTATCATCAACGTGCATTTTTTTTTAATTCTCTCCAGAATCCGAGCCAGTTCTTTATATCGCCGTCAAAACGTTTTAATTCTAACTTGGGAAGGCAAAAAGTTCGTTTTGTTTCATTTAATACACCAAAAGTACCACTATTTTCTTCTTTCGTTGCTAAAATAAAAACAACTTTCGTTTACATAGCAATCCATTGATCGCGATAATTTTCCGTTAAATCAATGTCATTAGAAAATTCTTCTTCAATATTTTCCAATTCGGACTATATTACTCTAATTTTTTCATCTAATTCAAATAACCTTTCAGCTTTATCACTTAAAATATTAAATACCCATATCAATTCAATCTTACTTACCGGTTCCGTTTTCACAGCATATTCGACGATTTCGTAAATAATCGCCCGAGTTGTGTTCTCTCCCGTTTGAGATAATCCATAGTCCTATCACGGACGCCAATTTGTAAAAAATACTTAATGATTACTATGGATGAGATACGAGAGAACACTTTAATTGCGAATATTTACATAAAAATTTTTTGAAAGCATATTTATATCGACAAAACGAAATCTGAATTGAATTATACAATGTGGAGTTGAGTTGCAACTGATATGCCGTTTACAAGCTGCCTTCAATGCTCGCTTTCACTGTCAGTGGTATGGAAAGTTTTTCCTCATGCAAAATTTTCCTAACAGTGCTTTTACTCACGCCTGTAGTTCGTGCAATTGATCTTGTGCTAAAACTTGGATTATCTTCAGACTCTCTCAGAATACGTTTTTCCATTTCTGGATATCGGACATGTCTTCGGTGACCGCACTCGGTCTCTTGACCTGAAATGAAACGCTTTCGCAAAGCTGGTGGTGTAAATGCGGAAAAATTTTGTGATCAAGCATTGTTCTATTGGGGAAGTATTCATTGTACATTCTTAACGCCTTTCTTCCGTTACAATTTGCAACCCCGTACATAAGATACATGCCTGCTTCCTCAGAGAAGGTAAATTGTTCCATCACGCAAAAATGGCAGCAAAGATTCTGACTGAAATCTAATTCGCTAACAGTAAAGAATCGTTTGCAGCTCGCTTAATGCCAATTAAAGACAATAAAATTGTTTTGCAGACGATTTGATAGCACAAACTAAATAAACTTCAATATTTTTCTTTCCAAAAATTCATTTTTTAAAGCTAAGTCACTAAACGTTTTTATCGCCTGCTCTAAAAATTTGATGTAAGTAAAAAGCTTTTTTTCCTTTCCTTAGCATTTCTTGTTTTTCCACCTGCACTTTTCATTTCCGATCCCATGTTGCTTTACAAAAAATGCTTCTTTATATGTATTTTACTTACCCTTAAAGTTCTTACCTTACTTGGATGGTCGCAAAGTAGTAAACAAAGCGACGGACAGCCACGATCTTCGTAATACACGAAGGTCGTGGGACAGCTCACCGACGTCGGTTACCTATTCGTTTCTTTCTTGTTGATCTGTTAGGAGTGAAGCGGTTCTTTTAAATCTGCTTTAGCAAATAGATCCTAATTTTTTTGCCTTCGGTGTAATCCAGTTTTGTGCTTTCGTTTTGGCATAAAGTTCCATTTAGTAATGATATTATTAAAAAGGAATATTAATAAAAATGAATAAAAGTTTAGTTATATGCTAATTAACAATTTAATTACTCATATAATTAAACGTTTTTTAAATAAATTTATTCTTTATTGCAATAATTATTTTATTTAAATATATATTATTTTTTAATAACCGATAATTTTTTTTACTATATTTTAAATATTTAGTGTCGTTTAGTCGCGTTCTATTCAATAATTATTCTTTGTATTATTTTCAAACTTTTTTTTAGCAATTAATATTTTCTCTTCCTTTTCAATTTTCGGTATAATGCCAATGTTGACAAAAGAACTGAAAGTTTAAAAAATTATAATATGAATAAAGTAATATAAAACTGACAAAAAGAAAATGCAAAACTATAGGAATGTGCTTACATTATCCCTATTTCAGTTACATCTATGTAATCTTTAGACTTCTTTTGTTTATTATAATGATATTTTTGTGTGTTTCTTTTCAGAAATCAGGCTGCAATACTCTGATAAATGGGGGGGGGGGGGGGGAGAGAGAGGTTAAAATTTGCATAGAATCAGGAGTAACAAGTTACATTTTTTAAATCTTTTGATTATGCATTTTTATGAAAATAAAAAAAAAATTCTGTATAACATTTAAAAAAAGTTATTAATCAGTATCATTAATTTTATTCGTATCATTAACATTTTCTGCCTATTGCTAAAGCTTTTATACTAATAAAAAGAAGTATTAAATATGCCATTTTCACAGGATCGTCTACAAACAATAGTTTGATTAAATTATTGATATAATTTTTTTGGACCAGAAATTGGAGTCAAGAGCATTTATAATTTTTAATTACTCAAGATACAAAATATTACATTTTCTTTTTTTTAAATTAATAATTGGAAAATATTGAGAAATATTTTTATTGTTATTAAATTATTATTAACAAGCAAAAGCTTTTTTTTTTTTAAATCAATTGATTTAAACCATTTCCGTTCCATGGTGTTATAAAAGTTCAGTGAATGTCCAAAAACCAATTTCGTATAGCTTAAAAAAGTGTAGATATTTTCAAGGTTTTTATCTTCTTTGCTGTCACTTAATCAATAAATGAAAATGTTCTCTTACAAAAAACTTAAATAGATCAGGGCTGCTTCAGAGCGGTACAGTTCATTTGTAATTAATTTCGTGTAAGACCGAGATACAAAAGTAAGTTGGAATAAAGAAAAATAAACCTATAAATTCTAATTTTAAATTAGCAACAACAACAACAAAAAAAAAACCGTCTCATAGAATTAAAGGAACCTTTTTTACAATTTTTGAAAAGATGAAGGAAGATTACTGATTGAAAGAGTTCTTCGAAATAAAATCTGAAACTAACAAATCAAGCAACAGTAGTATATTCTTCTGAAAAGTTTCAGAGAATTAAGTAAACCCCACGATATGGTGAGGGATGTAGCGAAACAAGGTAAATAATAAGTCTAGTTACTTTACTTATTTCGCCACTGTTTGGTTAATTTATTTTCGTTAATGGTTAATATTCTTTAAAATTTAACAGAATGAAAAAATTTCTCCGAATTTTATGAAATTTATAGGCGCTACATCGATAGTTCTTTTAAATTCTTTTTAAAACCCCCTTTTCAAAGTATTTTTTTTAATAATCTTATGTAAGAAAGTATTCAATCTCAATTCATAAGCAATGTAAAGTATCAAGCTGTGTTTGATTGGCCTAATTGATCCACAAGCTATTTCAGTTTGAAATTCTTCCAAGAGCAATTTTTCATAAAATCCATAAATTCCAAATTAATAAAAATAAATAAGAGATATTTTTAATATATAAAAGAAATTTCTTGAAAGAAGAAGGTTGATTAACTACACAACTGTTAATTTCCGAAAAAAATAAAATAAAGTTCTCTTGCAGTTTTTAATATTTGTAAAACATTAATTCAACAATAAAACTCAAATAAACTCTTCTGCTTTATTTCCTTTCTAAAAAAAATACAACGAAAGCCTATTAATGTGATCGCAGCTAAAATTAACATTCACTTTATATTATCAAAATCTTCTGCCCCCGAACTAATGTATTGGAACGTACAAAAAAAACTTACATTTAGTGCGATGGTAACGTTTAATGTTATCAGTTTTGAAGTAAAGAATTGAACGATTTGTCATTTGTAACAAGAGATTTACATTCATGAAATTCTTTGCCCTCTTCTAAGAAAACCTCTGCACTCGGAGTCATTTTCCCATGCGATGGGGATTCACATTCGTTGGTCTGGACAAAGCGATTTGGTAGAATGTACAAAAAAACTTCCATTTAGTGCGATGGTAACATCGTTTAATGTTATCAGTTTTGAAGTAAAGAATTGAACGATCTGTCATTTGTAACAAGAGATTTACATTCATGAAATTATTTGCCCTCTTCTAAGAAAACCTCTGCACTCGGAGTCATTTTCCCATGCGATGGGGATTCACATTCGTTGGTCTGGACAAAGCGATTTGGGTTTTAGAAATCTATTGAACAGACATGCACTGAATATATAGTTGATTTTTCCTGTGTCTAAATTATGAAAGAAAAATGGATTGCAAAAAAACTTATTTGAGTGTTAAAAGACAAAAATGAAACCCTTAACAGGTATGGAAGTTTAACTGAAATGACTTATAGTGCAACTAAATTTTTCAAGGCCTCCTTTTAAAATTTCGAAAAATCATGACTTTTTTTTGTGAGCAAAACCAAGTAATAAACGTTAATGATTCTGACGAAGATAAATTTATTGAAGAAAGCCCTTTAATAAAAATCAAAATGAGTCAAGCATTTGATACTTTGAAATACGGTTAATTTTGTAAGAGTGATTTTTTATTGGCCATCTAACATTCAAGTAATTTAATTAAATCTATAAATTTTTAATAAATAATCTTTGTATTTGGTATATAATATTAAGTTTCACCCTTCATGAAAAAAAGTGATAAACAAACTAAATAAGAATTTATTATAAAAATATATTTAGTTTTTCTACATGAAAAAATTTAAACATCATATCAACTAAATGTAAACAGCTTTACCCTGCTATTCTTTTCTGTGGCA
>JAPMOR010033400.1:863211-874348 GCA_026543865.1 Argiope aurantia
GCTATTCTTTTCTGTGGCATAAGAGAAAATATTAAGTTTTGGATTGTGTCACAGGAAAAAAAAAAAAGGCTAAATAGGGAGAAATATAGTTTAAAAGAATAACACTGATTGACAGGGAAAATGGTAGGAAACTATATTGTGAGAAAAAGTTATATATATATATATATATATATATATATATATATATATATATATATGAAATTTTTCAGACTTGAATTACTGGGCAAAAAATGTTAATAAATGATTTTGTCAATATAATAGGATATTTTATGATTTGTGTTACTTTAAAATAAAAATTTCATTCCTCTTGAGAAAAATGGTAGAATACACATCAGGGATGCATCTTTTTAATTAGATTTGTTAAATTATTTCATTAGTGTGGTACTTTTTGAGCAGCTTGAGATTTGAAAATTATTTCATAAACCTGATATTCTGCTTTTAAGAAACATAAAGTCGCAGACTATAAGAGAGAATTTTACGTATTATAATATTTTATATAAATATGATTTTAATATTACATTATACTAGACGCAGTACCCATTGCCCCATCATCATTAATTCGTTTTATTTGTTTGAAAATAAGGCAAAAAACATATTTTTCATTTAACAACTTTCAATATTCTTATAATAAATCCTTTAAGATTCTGAAATGTAGTAATTAATTTCTACACTGAAGCTAAAGTTTTGCTATATGGCACATAATGCAATAAAAACTGACAAACTTATTAAGTAACATAAAATCTTATTTTATGAACTCAACCCAGAAAAAAATAAATAAAAATAAAAAATACAGATGATATTTGCTGATTCAGGGATTGATCCTGGAGTATTTGAACTTGAAGTTCTTAACTTCCGATCCTAATAATGTTGACAGAAAATACAGAACAAGTGCAATTACATGGAAGATTTTAATTGCAGAGAAAAATAGAAACTTCAAAATCTATACTTATAATAAAGTTCAATGTGCTTGTGTGTTGGCGCTCTACAGACCACACCCTTTGACCTACAGCTATCACATTTTGCATATGTATATCTTAGAGGTCGGGAATATGCCATTCAGAGCAATTTTTTTGAATTTTTAGTTACAATTTTAATTAATTAAAAACTAAGCAAAATTTGTATTTTTCTGCTATAACTTCCGAGAATATTACAGCACAAAATTGATTTTTATATCATATTGAAGTTGAAAAAATATTCTTTTCAATGACACTAATGTTTTAACCAACAAATTAAATTTTTTAACAATATACTTTGTACATAATAAAAATAAAATTTAAGTTGCACTTTGCACGCTAATGGGGAGAAATTAAGTTTTATCAATGCATTACCATCATATTGACAAAAGCAAATAAAAAAAAAAGTTATCTATCATTCCAAATTAAACACATAAAAATGTAATTTTCAGCATGTGTCTGCATGAAATGAAATAAATATGAAACATGGTATTTTTTGAAAAGTAAATGCAAGGAATCGTTTTCTATGATCTTTTACAATACCTATATTACTAATTTAATTAAAAAGATTTATTGAAGGAAAATAAGGTTTAAAATGTACATCTATTCTAATCGAAACCCAATAGTTAATTTGTAAACCTTCAGTAATAGACATACATCTGCTAACAAATGGTCTAAATGAAATAAATAATTATATTTTGTATAAATGGATTCAATAAATGCTGATGAATTACGAATTTTAAATGTTTACATATATAATCTGCTCTGTGAATATTTAACAAAATATTCTTGATATGCTAATATTTTAAATAAAAAGAGTTGCGCTTTAATCAACTAAATCAATTATTAAATCTGACTAATTTATGAAATTTTTAATATCATTATTCTATAAAAACGAGAGGTCACTTCATCGATTGCCTCAAATAAAATAATCTCCCAGAATTTCTGAAGAGTAATTGGCTTAGATTACGAAAATGTCGATTGTTCTAATACTGTAACATTCAAAGCTTAATATATGGATCAGATTTGAATAAGGAAGATAACACATTTATTTATTTATTTCAAAGTTGAAGTATCAAGAATATTTTGCAGAATATGATTCCTTAGGACCAAAAGACTGTTTAAAATTTAAACTTCATAATTGTTTAAAAATATATCTGTAAATTGAAAAAAAATATTGACATCATTAATATCCTTTTAAAAATAAAAACTTAATTTTTTATTGAATCTGTGAAATTTTTATTGAATAATTTTTTGAGATATAAATTATTAAAATTATTCCGTAGTGCACATAGGACTTCAATGCCGAATGACTCTGCTTTCAGTTCTCATATTTTTTTAAAGAAAAAGACATGTGTGGATTCCCTAAAAAAAAACGTTTTTGTATCAACTGCAGTTTCATCCTTTCACTTTAATTTAAAATTTAATTTTGTGGGTGCTAAAAGAAAATTAGATTGGGATGAATTGTGCAACGAACAGAACGGCTCATGGTCTATGTAATAATATAATTGAATAATATGACTATTAAAATTTGAAGCTTAAAAATATTTTCCTTAAAAGTCTATTATAACAAGTTACATAATATATTAAATGAACATATTGGTGAGCATTAATAATGACAAACCGGCAGGTCGCCAAAGGTGGCTAGTACCTAATAAAAAGTGTAGATTTGAATATGCGAGGAGAAAAAAATAAATTTTTAAAAGTAGGGAGGGGGAGAAGAGAAAAATTTATTTAATAGAAGTTTTGCAAAAGCATTTCGAGGATGGTTCCATGCATGGCAAGAAGAGATGATATGTTAGCTAAATGCCTTACAATTTTTTAATCGAAAGGGAAAAACATGATGCCAAAATAGGTCAAACAGTTGAAAAAATTGCAATAATTTTAAAAGACAGTGTTTAATTTCTGCATGTGCAAATGTTTGCTTTTATTGTATGTATTAAAAATATTTTTAGATTAACATTAACATAGGTAGAAATGCGTGATTAATATATATGATTATAGAGTACACCAGTTTTAGTATTTTTATATCACCACACAAATTTTGTTTAAATTAACTCTGAAAATTGATTAAAAATGAGAGAAAATTTGCATGATAATGGAACTAATGTCACTATGTAGCTAATATTTTTTTAAAAAAATTTTAAGTTAGTATAAACATGTTTTTTGTGTGGCGATTGATTCAAAAATTGAAAGTTTAGAAATGGAAATTTACTCAATGCAGAAAAATTATCATTTGCAAATATTTTTGTAATAGTATAGCTTCTAATAATCATTACTTCAAAGAATGGATAAAAAGTTATAGTCACAATTAAATGATTTCCTTCCAAATAATTTTGCCTGAGTTATCAAACTGTGTACTCTGTAGCTCTTGATTTTTAAAAATCAAGTCTAAATTCTAAAAAATGTTTTAAGAAAATTGTTTATTGACGTTCTTTATAATAGTTAGTGAATTTGGAATAATTCCTTTTACTTTATTATTTATAAGGTTTATTGAACTCTTTACAGAAAGTAATTTTAATAAAAATAATAAATTAAAAACTATAAATATAATAGTAGGATTAAAATAATAACTATTCTGCCAAAAAAGAAAAAAAGCAACAGTTCTTTGAGAATGATTTTCATAACATTTCTCATAAATAACATTTTTAAGAACTTGAAGGTCCTCATTTAGATACTATGGCATTTTACTAAAATTCTGAGATTCTCTGTTTTTATCCCTATCTCTTCTAATAATAAATGATTTTTGTGTCTTTTGACGACAATCTACAGGCCAGGCCATTTGAGCTAGAGCTATTTAACTTCGCATGTATGTATTTTGGATGAGGAGAAATGCACACTTCAGGCAGCTTTTGTTTTATATTTTTATGAGAATTTTAATTAAAAATAAGAAAAATTTTGGCATTTTTTCGCTGTAACTCCAGAAAATATCTTGACACAATTGTAACGTTTACATTAACATAAAAAGATAATGTTAAAATTCAAAACATTATCTTTTTAATGATATGATTTTTTCCCCATTCTAAATCAATTTACAATAAATATTTTAAGCATGTTTTGTTGCATTAAATTTCACTGTTGAAGTGAAATTCCAATCGTTTTCATTGTTGCTATTAATATTTCATCCTTTCTCCCATTGTTTCTGAACAAAAGAGGATTTGGTTTCTTTTTCTATGTTAAGTAGTTTCCAGTATGAAATATGGCTTTAATAAAATTTTTCCTTCTTACAATTAAGGTTTTAGTTTCAGAATCGAATAATGCAACATTCCTGCCATAACTACATGCATAAATTCACAGGTAGAAAATTAAGGAAATGTGAAGCACAATGAATTGAGTGATGTAAAGCTTCAAAAATAATATGAGTTATATATATATCAATGTTTGAAGATTTTTTCTGAGGAAGCATGGGAAAACACAAGTACAATAAATAAATAAAAAATAAATAAAAAATAAATAAAAATAATAATAAGTGAAATTTTTTATAACCATTAATAATGGAGAACCAACTGGTCGACAAAGACGGCTAGGAATAAAAAATAAATAAATAAACCTTTATTACCTTCATATAAAAAGTTAAAGAATTTCTGGTTATTTTATTGCAAGTAATTTCATTTGTAATTTATGTATAATCAAAGGAAATAACTAATAATTATTTATCTAGATAATAAAATATTGAGTTAACACTCATACAACTTTTAATCCTCTAGACAACTTTTAAATAATAGTGTATACTTAAATAAAAATTTATCTTAAATAATAAATAAAAGTTAACCAGTTTAAATATATTAAAAGAAAATCCTTATTTTCGCAGAATTTAATTCACCTGATCTGTTAATAGGAATTCATTAAAATAATAGTTTATTATGCAAGATGTTTTTTTCCCCTTAAATTATATCCATTTCTGATTTTTCCCCCTTTTTAAATACCCTAGGTTAGAAAATAAATTGTGGATTCAAAATTGAGTTTGAAACATCATGTTGACTCTCTCAAATCAGGATATGTACAAGGAGTCTTTTTTCACACTATTTAAAGCAGGAAATAGGGTTATAAACGATCCACCCCTCCTTTTTCCAATGAGAGGGAGAGTTCACTATCTTTTCTTCCTTTCTGATTAGCAGAAGCCCACTAAATTAATATGATCTTCAATTTGGTCGGGGAAAAAATTCTTTCATCTAATCCATTTATTATTTTTTTTCTAAAATAGAAGAAAGTAATTTAAATGTTGTGTGATATCCTCATTACAACAGAAGTGGAGTGAGAGAAAAAAATCATTAATTTATTAATCATACAGTGTATTTTCAGTACTGTTTATCATTTTTTTTAGATAAATTACATTCAGTATTATCTTTTGTTAAGAATCTTTCAGGAACTGTTGATGCAAATGGAATTGAAAGATATTCTAAGGATTTCATTATTTTCAATGCAGAATTATAAAATGATTTATTTAAAAAAATTCTTTAAATTTAGAAATTTTTTTATGGAATATTTCTTTAGCTGCATTGGAAATAATGCATATACCAACAAATATTTTTAGATGAATAATAGTTATGTCAATGAAACTATTCAGTAACATGAAATTATTGCTTCTGTTAATTACTAAGATTACAATATTGTGTTCAAAGAAGCATATAATAATAATATTTTTCAGTTATCAATTTATTTTCACAATCTGTTCTATACTTTCATACTTTCACTCAAAACTGCACTACAAGGAAACATTCAAGTTGTAAATAAATCATGCATGAGAAACACCCTTCCTACTTGGTTTATTTTAATTTATATTTGCCATATATAATTTCTTGTTCTTAGCTTTTTTCGAGGCAATTTTTATTGCCACCTAGGCTGAGAGCGTGTTTTAGAAACACAAGCGAAAAACACTTAGGCAAAAATTTACCAGCTTGTCCATACTGCGTAGCAATGCATCCATAACAAATGCATATACTAGTATGCTGAAAAGAATATGTTACAGCGCATACCGCTTTACACAAGGTTTACCAGAGAGAAACGTACGAGATTAGAAGTAGTTAGGTTTGGCAATATGAAATGTAAACAAATTGGCGACATCCTGACCATCTACAGTAAGGTAAGAACCTCCAATATTGCTCATCAAATGACCTAATTCTATTTCTAAAGCCTCAGTATCTGCTAAGAAGCCAGAGACACAAATTTGATTTAAGAAATTTTATTTTAGCACAAGATACGTTGTAATTAACCTTGCAAAATTACACTAGTAAATGATTTATTAATATGCCTCATTTCAATCTTCATTAAACATTTAAAAAAAAAGCCCAAGAGCAATTTTAGAACAGAATTGCAGATAAACATTTTTAAAAACAAAATTTTCTCTTAAATGTAGATAAATACAGCATTTTTTACTTCCTGGAATATTACAAAAAATACACACACACGCGTCAAAACCACTATCAAAATTGAAAAATTATTTCACATTAAAACTACAGAAATGCAAATAAATAGAGCATTGCACATACTTTAACTGTCATTAATATGGAATTTTAGAATAAAGAAATTCCATAAATGTATAATGAATAAATTTAAAATGGTAAACTTGATTCTTAAATAAAAAAATGAAGATGGTTAATGAAACAGGATCAACTAAATAAAATCCACAGAGAAAATTTAAAGCAAAACTTACCGTTTTGACCACACTTGTAGAAATTGTTGAAATAAGTTTAATTTTAGTGTCGCATGTTAACAAAGGATGGCATGATTTCATTCCTGGCAATGCAAACATTCCATTTGGGCATTCAAGAATACACACAGACATGTTTCTGACATAATCTTTGTAACATCTTTGAGATAAAACATTGTGCCCATGGCTTGATTGATTTTTAATGTAAACATAAATAGCAAAAAGACTCACGATGAAGCAGAGGAATACAGTTCTTGCATTCATTTAAGTAATATCATTCTTCATTCAAAGCTCAATGGAAATTTATATGAATCTGAAAATCAAAATTATAAAATAATTGAAGAAAACAGAAAATGTCAGATAATTTAAGTGAATAACTGTTTTAAAAGGCATTTGAAACAATCAAAAATTAAATATTTATAAAAAATATTAATTACTACAAGCAAGTGCTTTAACAAGTGATTAATAAAAGAAAGTCAATATTGAAATTTACTTGAACATTTTTAGTAACACAAAGATATTAAAATAATAGATTAGGAGTAACATTCCAGATGCTTCTGACTAAAGCAATACATTTTATAAATATATTAAGACTGTTCATTTCAAGTTACTGATACTGAATCTGAAAGTCTCAGAAGCTCATTTTCAATCATAGCAAATTTAAATTGCTGTTTTACTAAGATAAATGATACTTTTAGATAAAATATTAGTATATACACATTCATGATTCAAACAAAAAGTTAAATGCATTATTAAAGAATAAAAGCTTTCAAAATTCAAACAAATTTTATATAACAATATATTAGTAAAATTTTTTAAAAGTATTAATATCACATGGTCAATAAAAACTTATCAGTGAAAAATGTAAACTAGTTAAATCACTAATTATAGTAGATGCTGGACTAATAGTCATACTACTTTAATGTATAACAAATAAAATTTGAGGCTGCTCTTTTATTAAGATTTTAGACTGCTGTAAATAACAAAAGATTATTAACATGACATTAAAACATTTCAAAAAATGTATCTTCTTTGAATAAATTGCTATGCTCTAAATATGTAAGGTATTACGAATTCAGATCACCTGAATCTGAACACAAGAGTAACCATAGAAAATTCTTCTCATTCCTAATCTTTGGAAGGAGACAAAAAGCAATATTTCAGTTTTGGTCATTAGACATAAAATATTTAAAACACATTTTTTCAACATAATATTAATCCCTTCAGGCTTATGTTTTTTTAAAAAAAATTAGGAATAATAAATTTTAAAATAAAACCTATTATGTACGATTTTCCTTTAAGAATAAGGAAAGAAGCATAAAATTCAGTCACATCAGCTTGTTATTCAGCAAGATTCTTTATACAAACAGTAGCAAGATAATTAACAAGTTTACTGAAATTTATGGTACCAATGCTTTACAAGAATGCCACTTCAAAGATTGCTCACAAAGTTTTGATCTTAGTCGTATTCCTACAATAAATAAAAAGTATTCGTATAGTAAGAGCATTAATTTAAAAGAGTAATTATAAATGTACAATTGAACATACTTTTAATATTTCCATGTGAAATTCACATGAGAGTAATTTATATGTGGGTAAATATTTTTAAGTTTAAAAAATCTATCATCTTGAGGTGTAAAGACTATTTGCACATTTCACATATATTGGTCAATGCATTCATAATATTTCAACTAATATCCTGTATGGTATCCTTCAGCGATAATAACTGCCTTGAGTCTCCTTGGCACAGATTCCAGAAAATTTGCTGTTATTGAGTTAGATATGGAGTCCCATTCTTGATTAAGAGCTGATACCAAGTCATTTTTATTAGAAATGTAGTTGTATATAGCCTTTTTATCAAAAATATTTCGTAAACTTTAAATGGGGTTAAGATCTCGCGATTAAGGAGAAAAATTCATGTACTTTGGGATGTTATATAATATCTATAATCTTGTATTTCGAGCTGTATGCTTGGGGTCATTATCATGCACGAAAACGTAATCACCATCCAAGCCCAGTTTTGTTGCGCTAGGTCCCAATTCTTTTCAAAATGCCAATAAAGAGTTGATGATTCATTATATCTTTAATAAAGACAACTTTACCATCCCCGGAACACTCATAAAGCTCCAAATAAGCATTCTTCACCTCCATGTGTCACTGCTGGCAGTAAATTTCTAGAATACATTTCTGTATTGCGCTTCCTTCATACCATTCGTCTCCCCTCCAATCTAGATGTTGAACTTACTTTCGTCCGAAAAAATAATTTTTTTGCAGAAATCTGGGCTTTCATGTGCCTATTTCTTGGTGAAAGCTAATAGCAATTCTCTCAGTCTCAACGCTGCGTGCATTTCGAACAGTACTTACGGAAACTGATGATCCCAAGTTTTTTAACTCTGATGTCATCTTAAGAGCACTTATTTTGGGATTATTCTTCACCGAACGTGCCAGAAACCGTCCGTCAGAGGCAGTCAAAAGACAGTCGCCCAGAATGTGTACACTTTTCAATTGTTCCAATGGCGGCAAACTTTTGCATGATTGATTGCACAGTTGAATGAGGTCTATCGATCAGAATAGAAATTTCATTGAACGATTTACCATTATTACGAAGCTTTAAAATTTCTTTATTTTAACAATCCATTACGGAATTTCCAATTTCTTTTTGCATTAAAAATTCCACCGAAGTGCTTTTAATAATTCGCAAGATGACGTCAGTTATCATAAAAATTAAACCAATCACAAATAGAGATGCATAATCCACGATTTTTTGAATAACAAATAATTTTGCTATTGTTATTTTTAAATATTTGTTCCAAATATCTGTTATTTCAATCATATTATTAATTAAAAATTATTACTTAATATTAAATATAAAATTTATTAATTGTAATTAATACTTAATTTACTAATTTGAGTAATGTGTGATTGAATTAATTTATCTATTTCAGCTTACTTCTTAAATTTGATTTTTTTTCAAAACTATTTAATTTCTTTATTGCAGTAAACCATTTTCTGAAAAATTTGAATTAAATATATATGCCATTTCTTTAAATTGTTTAATTTCGTTCTATATTCTATCAAAAGATGGTGTCAGCAGTAAACGAAGCACATGCAAAGTCAAGTCACAGCAATTAAAAATGATTTGTATGGAATAGTGCATCAAATGCGAATATCGGAAGTGGAGCGGTGACTTCACACTTTCTAGTGAAGTCACCGCTCCGATAGATTTCAGTGATATGCAATTCAATGATACGATACTTCCAGTAATTAGAGATGCATAATCCACGATTTTTTGAATAATAAATAATATTGCTATTGTTATTTTTAAATATGTGTTCCAAATATCTGTTATTTCAATCATATTATTAATTAAAAATTATTACTAATATTAAATATAAAATTTATTAATTGTAATTAATACTTAATTTACTAATTTAAATAACTTGTGATTGAATTAATTTATCTGTTTCAACTTACTTCTTAAATTTTTTCTCTCTCAAAACTATTTATTTAATTTCTTTATTTGAGTGAACCATTTTCTAGAACAGGTGAATTAAAAATATATGTCATTTCTTTAAAATGTTTACTTTAGTTCTATATTCTACCAATAGATGGCGCCAGCAGTAAACAGAATATATGTAATCAAAGTCAATCATGTCACGAGCAATTAAAAATGATCTGTATGGAATAGTGCATCATCATATGCGAATATTGGAAGTCACTCCCGTAAAGTGGAGCGGTGACTTCGCACTTTCTGGTGAAATAACCGCTCCGATAAATTTCAGTGATATTCAATTCAATGATATGATAATTTCAATAACCGGTCCGTTCACTTTTCAATCCATTCACAGATTTCTTTCGAGAGCTTCCATTGGACAGATCGTATCGATTGTTACTTTCCAGTGTAGTCGCATCTCCGGAAAATTTCAGTGATATATCGATTGTTACATTCTATAGTGATCCAAAACTTGTAATCGAAATATCACCAGTAAGATGTATTAAGGATTTGAATCACACCCATTTTTGAAAAGTATTGATCACTGGTATTTGTGACTTTATGATATTGGTTACGTAATAACCACTAGTAAAATATTCGTCATCCCTAATCACAAAGCACCTAAAAGAATTTGCATTTCTTTTAAACTATGTTTTCATAATTAGTTTGAGTGTTATTATATGGTTATTTTATGTTATTTTTTGTTACTGTATTTTTGCTTATTAGTGGTCGTATTCTTCTAATTTACTGTTTTGTTTTCTTTTCTGTAAATATGGTATATCTGTTAGGCCTAATTTCAGAGGATTTTCGGGTCACGAAGAATCAATTCTGTTGGACATTTTAGTCTTTATTCCTTACAGAAAAAAATCCATTTTTTTGAATCGCTGCCTGAGGGTGACTCTTGAGAAAGTCTTCAGGCCGGATTCTTATTTTATTTGGTTTAATTTTGTTACTTTTTTCCCTATTAACTTGGTTTTTATTACTATCGTGTGTGTATATATATATATATATATATATATATATATATATATATATATATAT
>JAPMOR010033400.1:881800-894383 GCA_026543865.1 Argiope aurantia
ACACACACACACACACACACACACACACACACACACACACACACACAGAGCTTTATTGTAAGTATAGATATCATCAAAAATAAAAATTACTATTTCCCACTATTTCTTCCCCATTTTGTGTTTCACTTAATATAGGGAATAAGTTTCGAACGCTTGTATATGGCACCGACTACTCAAGATCTCCTTTGAAGTACAAATAAGTGGAAAAAAAAAAGACTTAAGTTTATCAACATTACCACTTTTTCTAAGAATTTCACAGAAAAAGTTTCAAGGGTTTACATGTTCGATTATTGCATCTGATAAAAGAGTTTGCTCGGGATTTTGAACGGATAGGACGTGTTTTTTAACTGCTCCTAACTTAGCCAAAATTTCTAGCTAGCCGTATATAAACCAGATTCGCTTGTTCTACACAACTTAGCCACAGTGCTCATCTATTAGCTTTTTCGGATAGTAGCTTTTAAACTAAGAGCCAGCTCTGGACTGATCTCCTAAATGGTTTTGTCCTTCGGGACTGACTGATATCCCCCCCCCCTTTTTTCCTTCTTTAACGACTTAAAAATGAAAATGAAATTATAATTCACTCGACGATGTAGAAAACTTATTACAAAGTGATGAATTAACACCCCGCATCTGTGATTATATGATTGTAACTCTAGACATGTTAGAATATGACCAAAATAAACGTAGTGATAGGGCCATGGATTTACTCTAAAGGAATAAGGAAGCCAAAGCAATTCTACTACAGCTCGACATCCATGGTAAGTGCAAAACTTTTATGACTAATGATGTAGTGCCTAAAAGTACTAATCCAATTTCCTATGTTGAGGACCCCACTACCCAAAATTACTTTAATATGGACATTACAACAGATGAAGAGGCAAATAAACTTGAATTGGAACTACATCCAGAACTGCTAGGAACAGACACCAAAAAAGCCCCCAATAAAAGCTATAGCATTGAAAACAACCCAGCCATCTGCTTAGGAGAAAACCCAATTTCTGAAATTGCAGATGAGAACAAAGGGTTCCAGTACCAAAAAAATTAGAAAAAATAAAAAACGTACCCTCTCTCAGGAGAACAATCACCAATTAAAAAAATAGCCGCTGAACAACCTCCAAAAATAGCACTAAAAAACAAAATATGAAAAAGTAAGAGAAAAAGTAGAATAATTAAATGAAATGAATAAAAATGAACAAAAAATACCCCCAATTGTCTTAAAAAGAACGAAAAACTACAAAACAATATTACATAGAATAAATGAAATCCACAAAATTAAAAGTACAGCCAAACCAACAGGAGAATATTTTCATATTTTTTGCGGAACCCCTGATGACTACCGAAAACTAACTAAATATCTCGACGATCAGAAATTAGAATATTACGTAATATCTGCTCAAGCTGAGAAACCAACAAAACTTGTTATAACAGGTCTGCCAATCGACACGACATGTGAGGAAATAAAAGAAGAGCTAACTAAAAAAGGATATAGAGTGGCAAAAGCGAAACAATTTAGGCAATTCCGCACCAAAGCCTTCCTACCAATATTTCAGGTTCATTTATTAAAATCGGATAACTTAAAAAGAATATACCAGGAAACCACTCTTATATATGATAATCAAAATAAAAGATCTCATAAGAAAAACAATAGGCCAGTGCTTTGCTTGCCAATCATTCGCACATACTAGTGCAAACTGCAAAATGCGGGTGAGATGCGTTATTTGCGCAGATCACCACGACTCTAGAGAATGCCTAGGAAAAAACAAAGGAAACCCAATAAAAAGTGCGAAAATTGCGGGGGACCGTATTGCTTCCTATAGAGGCTGCCCAAAGTTTCCAAAATTACAAAATAGCAATCCAATCCAAAAAGGCAAATCATTTGCATCTCTCTACAAACAACAAACTGCTCAGGACGTCCCACCTCAAGAAAACACATGACATATTCAAACTAGTAAAACACCTAAAGACCATAATGTAAGCTATCCCGAATATTAAAGAGCTAATAAATAAACTGGACAATGACAATAACCCACAAAATAAACTATTTCTTCTGGCGGAAGCCTTCGACAACACTCTCTTCAACACCCTTATATGATCAATAACAAACCAGATCTGCTTGTATGTTCATGGAATGCAAATGGTATTATGAATAAAATTAATGAACTCCGTGAGTTTACAGCCAAATACAATCCTGATATTATTGCAGTTCAAGAAACCCACCTCCGCACTAGTAACAAAATTTCAATAGTTAATTCTACTTTTTATTCAAACTCCAGCAGAACTGGAAGAAGCATAAGAGGAAAAAATATATTCATTTAAAATAATATTAAGCATACATACTACTCAAATCCCACGCTCCAGTACCTGTAAGCAACAATTGTTTCGGTTCAACTTACTACAAACAAAAATACATAATCTCTTCCTACCTCCCACCTTGCTCAGATAACGCCTTCATAATAGATATCGAAACCTTGATCCAGACTAATTTCGAAACCATACTTATTGGTGATTTCAATGCCAAACATAGAAATTGGAATTGCGAAAAAGCCAACCCGCTTGAAATGAGACTCCATTCCTTTGTTAACAAACTTAAAATGAAAATTATAGCACCAGACCACCCAACAAGATATACAAAAAAAAAAAAAAGTGAAACAATAATAGACTTTGCAATAGCCAGAAACGTAAACTAACTTCATGAAATTAAATCCATAACAGAACCATCTAATGACCACCTTCCATTCCTTCTATACATTAATATTACAGAAATAAACAAGAAAGAAACTTACAAAATCGAGCTAAATTGGAATCAGTTTAGAAGGAATCAATTTTTTACTCTAACTTCTGGTAGCATGGGCCAAACTGGTTGTTAAAAATGAATGTAAATGGCCTAAATTAGTAAAACAAATAATGAGATAAATATCAAAGAAGACGCGGACAATTTAGAATTGAAAAAGAACGTTCTAATAAATTGAGCAATAATAAAAGTAAATCCATTGGATGATGATTTGATTAAAAGGTATTCTTCTTTCAGCAAATTAGAGTAACTGCATGGTGTTCAAGAATCTTACATAATTGTAATTCAACTCTGCAAAACAAAAAGAGATAATTTAAATGTAACAGAATTACAAAATGCTACAAAATCTTTAATACAAATTATACAAATGAGAGAGTTTGAATTTGAAATAAATTATCTAAAAAAATAAAGTTCTTCCAAAGAATAATCTCCTTCTGAATTTAAATGTATTCTTAGATAATGATGAGCTTTTAAGAGTAGGCGAAAGACTAAAATTTTCTGATCTTCCAGATTCACAAAAATTTCCTCTACTCTTACCTAAGAAGCACCATTTCACAGATATAGAATACTTTCATAAAAAAAGCACTCCACTTCGGTGTTCAAACTACTCTGTATTTAATTAGACAGCAATACTGGACACCAGCTGGACAAGCCAAAGTTAAAAGTGTAATTAATAGATGCTTAACTTGTTTTAGAGTAAAAAATAAAACTATTCAACAGATGATGAGCGATTTACTAAGAGATCGGGTCATTCCAGACCTTTTGACAAGGCGGGAATTGATTTTGCAGGCCCAATCATAACGAAACCTAATTTGAAAAGATCTAGAGTAACCATCAAATCTTACATCGCCATATTTATATGTTTTAGCTCTAAGGCTACTCATCTAGAAGAAGTATCTGGTTTAACAACTGAAGCCTTCTTGGCATGCTTTAAAAGATTCATCGCAAAGCGATCGAGACCTTCAGTAATTTGGAGTGACAATGTAACTAATTTTAAATTAGCACATGCTCTTCTGAACCCTCTATTTAAATTATGCAAATTCAATTCGATTCAAAGGTTCAGTGCCGAGGAAGGCATCAACTGGAATTTAATACCCCCAGCCTCACCCAACTTTGGTGGTCTCTGGGAGGCAAATATAAAATCTATGAAAAAAAATCTTAGTGAAAGTCACCAAGATCAAAATTCTGAACATTGAGGAACTTAGCACATTGGTTGTCGAAATTGAAGCGATAGTGAATTTAACTACAACCTCTAACACTGGGGCATTTTTTTTGGTTAGGTCATTGTTACTATCTTTAACTGAACAAAATACTACTGTCAGTTTATCTTCCAGGTGGAGCCATGTCCAGGACCTTAAATCCAAGTTTTGGGGCCGCTGGAGTCGGGAGTATCTGCAACAACTACAGCAGAGGCAGAAATGGAAGAATCCACAGCCCAACCTGAAATAAGGTGACCCAGTCATATTGAAGGACGACCACAAGCCATTATAGTGGAAGTTGACGCGAATAAAGAAAACAATACCTGGACCCAATGGTCTTGTTCGAGTAGTTGAGGTACAAACCTCCAACGGATTATTCCAACGAGCCATGAACTGCATAATTCTCCTACCAATCCAGGATGTTGGACCGATGTCCAATGGGGGCGGGATGTTGCAGAGCCAACGCAAGAACTTAAATCTTGATCTGACAACAACTTTTTCCAGCCGGAGTACTTTGGTTTTACCGCACTAGAAAGATGTGTCTACTGTTGCTCTGTGTGTGTGCTTTTGTGATGTCTGAGCATGTTATGTTAGTATTGTACCCCTGCTTTAGATGTCTTCATCAGTAGTTGCTTTACGTGTAATAAATGAAAAAAAAAAAGACAGATCAGGTCCCTTTTGTTTGATTACCCATGAATACTGTATACTGATAATACAGTATATTGTACTTCCAAAGTTTTAAATTCGAGCCACTGAGTTCCTGAGATGTTTGAATTGAAATGGGTATATTATAATATTGGAATCAAAGGTTTTCTGAAATAGGTGCAATATCAATGTCAGACATACCATTAGACCTTATTCCATGACAGGTTAGCTCTCCCTATAAGATATAGATTTTGTTAGCATTAATAAAACAGTCAACAATTTAAAAAAGAAAATCGTTTTGAGGTATCATATATTTACTATCAAGATAATAATATTGCTAAATAACAAACATTAAAGTAGCAATCTACGCAGATATCAAGATACGAAAGTTTACGTTTCTCTTCTGGATATTGCTGTTAAAACATTTAACGTTGAATCCCTAGTGCAAACTTGTTTCCCAATTAGAATAGCATTAAAAGAAATTGTCGCAATAGCACCAAATGAATGGGAAAAGAAAATTTCTGTAAGGAAAACAATCCTTATAGTTCGAAATCATCATCAGCAACGATGTCAAGAAAATAAGTAACACAGGTTTGTGATAAAATAAAGTCTTAAAATTATCTAGCGCTTTTTGTAGTTTTCTGAATGCTATTTAAAGGAAAAAAAAACTTCCATAATGTAAATTTGATTCTTAATCACTGTCTAACTTTATACCTGCAAGCAATATAAAGTTATTTGAATGAACTTATTAAACATTTGTAGATTTAAATTCCAATTTTAACTATATAAATCTTTCCAATGAAAGGATTTCTTATTATTTTAAATTTTATTGTAAATTTGTAAATTGTCTCTAATAAGAAAGCACAGCATGAAATTTTGGAAAAATTAAATAAAGATCAATAGCCTGTTAATGCATGCCTGTGTATTCCACTTTTATTTATAATTTTTTCAATCGTTGATATGGTTTTCAGTTACAATAAGAAATACGTTTAACTTTTAGTTTGTGGCTGTGGTAGAGGATAAATGGCTTTCAAATGTCCTAATGTTCACACACTACATAGTTTTTGATGTACTCCGAGCCACTGTACAATAAAAAAAAAAAAATAATGGTTTTAAGACTTTTTGGACGAAATTGTTTATTGCTTATTTTGGTATAAAACTGGAAGATCAAGACAAGCCTTGGCCCGTACACAAAAATTGCACAATAAGAAATGTTTTTAACTTTTAGTTTGTGGCTGCGATTGAGATAAATGGCTTTCAGATTTATAATGTTTATTCACTAGATTGTTTTCGCTATATTCCTGGCAACTATACAGTAAAAGGGAACAAAGAAGCGTTGTAGGGTTTCAAGATGAAATTCTTTATTGCCTATTTTGGTATAAGATCAAGACACGCCTTCGCCCGTACAGAAAATTCGTGTGTTTGTTTAGAAGATTAAATTCACGGGCTTAATGGTAGAAGAACTTTTAAGCCGATGACTTGGACAGAACCCTAAATTTCTATTAATGACTGTTGTTTTGTATTCGCGCTTTAAAACATGTCAATATTAATAAAAAAAAGGACACGCATGATCCTTACTTTATGCGATAAAGAATCTGCCCCTCATGGGCCACATGCACAGTTCTATATCCTATGGATATATTAGAAAATATGAACATTTCGACATACTATGTCCATATAGAAGTATTCATGATATATATGACCTTAGAGATTATCTTAAAATTTTTGATCCATCTAAATTAAATGATTCTGATAAAGACTTACTTCGTCCTTAAGAATCGCTTCCAGACTAATGAAAAATTATTGGCTTCTTTCAAATCTTTTATTTGGTTTCGGCACAAGGAAGATAGTACATCTTTTTCCTTTCAAAAAAATGGCCTGTTTATTTATTTGGAGTAGCAATGTATTCTCAGCGAAACATTCAAAATTAAACATAAATTTAAAAAATGGCAACTTTATTGATTCACCAGAAAGAAGGCTGAAAGCATTATCATTCCATTATGTTTTATTCATTATAACGTTAAATTATATTAGCAGGCAAATTTTTCATTCGAATCCTTTGTTGTGATCTAGCAATTGAAATAGATGCAGAATATATTCATTACATAAAATGTTAAAATTTTTTTAATGACTTATATACTTTTGGTATTTTATAACAGGTACTTTCAGTTAATGAAAATTTGTTATTTCCAGGAAAGAATAACTCCTTGGAAAAGACATTGTCAGAATATTAGATCAGATGCTATTTTTGAGATAAAATGTGAAAATTTCATTTTAGAGCATTTTTATAAAAGAAATTAATTCACAGAAGTCATGCTTTTTGTACAAAAAAAATTTCATCTGACGCTTCCAAAAAAACTTCAAAACGTACAAATCGAATATTTAGAATAAATTTCATTTCAAAAAGCGAAGTACAGTGGAGAAAAATATTTTTCAAAAGTAAAGTGAAAGCAGTCTATTCATTTTTATTTTACTTCGATGCATTACAAGCTCTGCAATATATATATATATATTACAAGAAATTTTATTTAATATTTCTTTAAAAAATGCATTTTTTAACATTTTGTGTTTTATTAAAATATGGCACAGATTATTAGAGATTAATCACTTGTAAGCTCGTGTGCATGACATTGCTAGCTTAAAATCCCTTTTGAGTACTAAATAAATGCCCAAATCAGGAACCTTAAAAATTTTTGAATTGCCACTTTTTCTAAAACATTTTTAAACATAAATGTCTAGGGTTTACATGAGGGAATAAAGTATCTGATAGGTATCTCTTTATAGAAAAGAGTAGTGTTAATTACTCTTTGTTTTCATAACGGAAGTTTCATACAATGTAAAATGGGACATCGGGGTAGCAAAAGCAGTTGGCGCGCGTTGCATCTGTGTCGTATATACATCTATTTCTGTCAAATTTTTAACGAAATCCATTGAGAGAAAATCTGTTTGTAAGGCAATACAAAAATAAGTGTACATGATACGAACATTACAAACCGAACAGAGATAGATATATAAAATTTGGTGCACAACTTTAGCATCTAAATTGTAGATTATCAAATTCGGCTAATTACATTTTGATCGGGATGAAGATATGGAGCAGCGAATAGATCTTTAAGAAGCCTGTTCTAATTCGTCGAAAAGATAACTGTAAATAGCATATTTGATAGTTAATGTCTAATATTCTCCTAATTTTAACTTTTATTCTTAAAATTTTCATACTTCTAGACTAATTTTATGCGCTTTTATTCCCTTCGGAGAAGAATATTTAAAGCTGTAACAATAATGAATGTCAGGATAAGAAAGAAATGTAAGAGGTGTATATTCATATAATTTTTTAGAGCTTTCTTTGAACATTTGCATATTTTGAAATGTTTCTTTCTTGTAAATTGCCTCGTTTGTTTAAATATTTGGAAATAAAGATTCAGCTTTAAGAACCACTTATGAGGTTTACTGTAAATATATTAGTAAAGAGATTCAAAAAGGCAAAAATCATAAATTGTTATTTATTTTATGCCTGTGTATTCGGCAATTTTTCATCTATAGATATGGTTAGGGGCAAATTTATTATAATTTAAATTTTTAATATAAAATTTTTTATACCAAATAATTATAAAAGTCTGGAGTTCAAGAAATATTTTGAATAAACGCTGAAGCTTAAAAAAAAAATCACTTTTCGAGCGCCACCTTTGTATACTTAGATATAATAGTATGGCTCAACACTATTTATAAATCAAAATATTAAAATATTCGATTTTTTACATACTACAATGTACCATTTTACTAGAATATTAGGATAGAAAGAAGTTTTTTAAAAAATATTTATATGTAGGATTCGAAACAATCACTAGTTCTTAACCTTCAATAACTAAACTTTCATCTAATAGATTACCCGCGACTGCAAATTCGAGATGTTCTTGTAGTTTTTAAATTATTTCAATCGTACTAACTTCATACAAAGTAAAATTTCTATTTTTTTAATTGAAATATTATAATTTCTCAACACTTTACTCTAATTTGTTTGAAAGAAGGAAGGGCAAAACTAAAAATACACCGGTTAGAAAGTCATTGTCTGTGAGTCAAATGCTTATTTGCAAAGTAACAATGATTTCAATTTAGTTATCTAAGATTAATCTATTGATCAAATCTGAGTAATTCGAAGCGATATCTGATAGAAGTATTGACAAAGAAGTGAGTGGTCGAATATTTCACATCTTCTGACATTGTTCAAAATACTCAATAGAGTATTAACTTCTAAATTAAGAGGGATTTTTTTCCTATATAATGAAGTTGATCTTACATTCCAATTATAAAATTATCTGAAATCATATTATAGTCTAGGCATTTTAAAAGCAAGTGCTGAGAATAAAATATGATGTTTGAATACATGTATGTATCACCAGTTTGTATGTATACTCATTGACTGTCTTTTCTTTTCCTTTCTCGTCTTATCAAATTGTAATTTGTCTTCGTATATGAAAAATTTAGAAACTCTTTCAAGAGATAATATAAAAGCGATTAATGAAATCGAATTTTTACTGAATTAAATTCTGAAAATGAGAAAAGAAACAACTGATACCTTTGTCGAGAAATAAAGATGTAAATATAAACATCCATAGATTTTTTTTTACATAATAAAGACATAACATGTAATGATAATGCGGTAAATTAAATTTTTGAAAAATATAATATAATGAAATAAAGAAAAAATACATTTTTTGGATGAGGCATAGATGGATGACGAAACGATATTAGCTGAAGGGTAAATGTGGTAAATAATGTCAAACTAAATACAAAAAGCAAAATTGCCACGAAATAGAAAAAAAATAACAGCAGCCCTATACTTAACCATAACAACATTATTAAACAGAAAACGGTATTAAGTAATTGTTCAAGCTATGAAATTTAACAAAGTTTTAAATATACTTCATAACACAATGTTAAACAATTTTCAATTATTTTTCTTTAGAAATCAAACAACTATCTTCGTCATTTTAAAAGCTGTTTCTGCTCCATTTAAAATTTCTAAAATATGATACAATATATATTCTGTTTTCTCAAAAGGGCTGAAGCATTTTTTTTGACAAAAAACCTAATTCACATAGAGGAAGAAATAGAAAAATAAACATAATTACCGAAGCAATTACAGCACTGAAGAACTAAGTTCCATTTATGCCAGTACCATTCATTAAAGAAATAAGTTGATAAGTATTTAGAATCTAGAAGAATAAAAAGAATTCTAAAGAGAAATTTGCAGAAAATACTTTGAAAATAGATCTGTCACGGTTTTGGATATTAAAAAGGATTGTTTAGCAATATCAATTTCATCAGTTATTTAACTATGTAGAAACAATACAATAATATTGTTCCTCATACTCATCAAAACTTCTTCATGCAATAATATTATTATGTCCAAAAATAAAATATTTGTACAAAGAAATCACATTTTTTGCTGAATCTTTACACATATTTTATATCTTTTAATAAGCAACTTTATTTGAAACATTGAATTGAAATACTAATTTATATTATACTGCATATATACGGTTTTGCAGAAAATTATGCTGCCTCAAAATTAATCATAATATTATCTAATTTAAAATAATTTCTATGAAGAAAAGAAATTTTATAGATAAAATTTTGAAAAAAAGGAAAGACCTATTTCAAGACCAATTAAGTCGCAAATATATTTTTCAAAATAAATTTCTCCATCGAAAAGAATTCTTACACTTACCAGAAAAAAAATACTTATAAAATTACTGATTGTAGGTGGGAAGGGTATGGATGTTATGCAATGCTTACACAAAACTACACGACAAAATATAAACAAAGTAACGGTGGAAGATAATAATGACAAACCTATTCTGACTGGCGATGCTGTTCCATCTTTTCAAAGATAATTTTCAGTGTTTCCTCGGGAAAAGTCTCTATAATGAATTAAAAGAGTTTATGTACGTATCTTATACATATATACATATCTTATACATATGTACAAATTTAACATCTTATCTTTCTCTCTCTTTAAAAATAAATTTGCTTTCTCTCGTATGAAGATTTTCAAAGTTTGAAAAACTTATTTGTATATTATTATACAGTTGTAATCTTGTCAAAACTCCTTTACAAATAATCAGCCAATACGATTCAAAGGATATTATAACTTCTATCATTTGGAAATTCCTCCAAGTTAAATTATGTGATTGACCTAGTGAGTCAAATCCTAAAGTTTCTACTTAGATTGGATCTTCTTCGAATGTTTAACCAGTTTTAGCTTCGAATTAAGTCTCGCTGTTTCATGTGCTTACCGTGACACTTTTCATGGAAACACAATTATGATGTAGATAAAGCTCTAATATTTGATGTGGAAAAGAAAATACAAACTAAAATTATAGATGACGCAGAACATATTCCTATAAATGGCGAAAGCAACCTCTAAAAATCATTGTTTTCGCAAGATAAATATCAATCAGAACACTAAATACGATAAGAGAGTATTAAAAGAATGTTGAAAATTAAAAGAACTTGGACTCATTAGATAATTTAGAGGCTCTAGAAACTAAAAATATACGAACATCAACTGCTATAAACGTGAACCACAAATTTAGAGATATTGCCTATGGTTTAACAGATCCTTTTACCGAAATCTGATATTGAATTACTTATTGGACAATTGTTACTTCTTTATTAGCACTAATGTTTCTTTTCTGAATGCTTGTTTTTTAAATATACATCTTACAGAATAACCAAATGAGAGCCATTTACGCATATTTATGAAGAAATGAAAGATCCAATTGAATTTTCTTCAATCTTATTCTAAATGTTTCAACGCCCGAAAAATTTTGTAAGCTTTTTTTAGTAAAATATTTCTTTGTATTCATATTTACCAGCAACGAATAAATACTGAACCTTTATATTAAAAGCATAGAATTTTAATGCACAAATGATTTAATTTGTGGTTAAAACACTGCTCAATTTTATCAGAAAATATTGAGATGTTACATATGAAACACTATTTTCTATAAGTAACACAGATATAATCATTATCAATGCAATTACTGTATATAATTCCTAATTGGATAAAATGCAAAAATTTAATGCAGTCAGTAAATAGCACTTTAAGAAGTTTAGCATTTGCACTAGTAATAATCCATAACGCAGTAGAATCATTCATTCATCACAAAGTTTTGATACATATACAATGAAGCTTAGGGTTAATTTATCTGCTTAAATATAATCCCAGTTCAGATAAGATTTAATAACAGCATATTCCAATAAAAATAGGAATCAAATTCTCAAATAAAGCGAGATATATCAGTTTTCCATCATGCTTAACTTTATTATTTGGCTAATATTTTTGCTACACGCACATGAGCATCAAACAGCCAAGATGCAAATATATTCATTATATTGCACAAATTTATCCAAATTAGCTAAGGTGTATAGTCGCCTTCTTCCAAATAATAAAAGCTGGTACATAACAGAATTTTATACATATATACATTTTATACATATCCTTCCCAGTACACGATTTCGATTTGAGAAGAAAGTTCCCGAGAGGGCAAAATGGACAACAATATTGTTACAATATTGTAATGGTATCGCTCGGTATATAGAATATAAAACAGCAAAGTGGATTTTTTCTGCAGTTGAAATAATTCATTTTCGGAAGACAAGGACAAGTACTGAATTTCCATATTATATATACATATTTATTTTTATAAAAATACTTAAAAGAATTTTCTTTTAGTAGAAAAATGTTAAGTTACTTAACTGCACGTGTATTATTGTTGTGCAGTTGCCGTTGTTTATTAATCAATTGCATGTGCAAGTTTTTCAGGTCTCTGAAGCCAAATTTATTTCCACTCCCACACAAATTCAATTGCGTTGCAAAAGATATAATCTAACACGCACAGTCATTCCCCCGGATAGTTTTAGAATTAAGGTCACAATCACA
>JAPMOR010033402.1:0-50487 GCA_026543865.1 Argiope aurantia
ATGCTGTAATCACTATTTTTAGTACAATATTACACTAAATAAATGTTTTTTTTTACTATCCTTTTAACTATATTAAAGCTTGAATAATTATGTGAATGGACAGTTCTTCAAAATTTGAAATATTACCAGGGTCATTTTTATTTTTGAAAATAAAAAAAATATATATACATATCTTTTTACATAAATAAATACTCACAAGAAAGTTTTGCTCATCAAAGCCACTCACAGGAATGCATCCATCATGAAAAAATTTTCCTTGGGAGCTCTCAAGTGGGATGGCTAAAAGTTATTAAAATATTAAATAATTTTAGAAAATAATATAAAAGGCAACAAGACTATATTAAGGAACTTTTCTAGGGAAAAAAGGTTATATTTTTTCATTCTTCAGTATGTTTCCTGGGCAAGCAATAGAATACAATAATTTTACTCAGGTTGTATAAAATTATGGAATACTTTATCAATTTTGCACCACATATGTCATCAGCAGATTTTTTACAGTATTAAAAAATATATTTAATTTCAATACTGAAATGAATAAATGTAACATAAAAAGCTTTTACATAATATTTTATAAAATTCTATCTACTATATACTGTTTTCCTAATTTTTTTAAAGGGATAATTAAGGGGAAGTGGAAATTCTTTATGCTTTAATTAACAGGTAGTTATAATGTTATTTTTGACAAAGTTTATTTAGACAATAAATTTTTAATTAACTTTTTTAACCAATTTTTAGCATTATATAACAATAATCTGAAATTTTAAAAAATAATTTATAACAATATATTCAGATTTAATTTTAAAACAATGATCATATCTGTAATATTGTATTATGCATTCATTATAAATGCAAATTTTAATCAATTTCTTTCCTTCCAGTTTCTTAGGTGATTTATGGTATTATATTTGGTAAACAAGAAAAATAAATTTTAAAAAGGTTTATTTATTTAGAAATCATTATATTTAAGATATTAATTAGTAGCAAATATCTACTATTTCAAACTACAAAAGTGAGGATTGAAAAACACTTCAAAAACTTTTTAAAGATTCTAAGAAGGTCAGAAATACATAAAAGAAACAAAAATGTAAATGAACAATGATTTTAAAAAATCTAAAATTTATGAAATAAATATTCAATTATTTTAACCAGGAGAATTTATTTAAACTATTTTGACTTTTATAAATAAAATGCACTCTAAACTGAAGCTTGGATAAGCTAAGAAATTTTAGCTTTTCATGAAATTGAAAATAGAAAAACTTTTTAAATGCACAATCACTAACAATGCCTATTGAATTTTCACAAACCTGTTTATATGCAATTTATAATGAAAGTTAATATGTAAAATAACAGTCATTATCTTGTATTTAGTCATTTCAAATAAATTTTCAATTTTTGAAGCTTCATTCAATTTTGATCAAATTATTTTAACTGCAGTATATTTTACAATTCAAATAAGAAAAAAATTGAATTAGTTTGAGATACATAAAAAAATGTATTTAGCTGTTTAATATTTGCAAATAAATCATAAACTTTGACATATTATTAAAGTATTTTTACAAATTTGATATTAAATTCATATTTCAGCATTTACTTTAATTATTGGCAATTTTCTAAGTACTATTTATGCTCTTTATATAAAAATTTCATTTGATAATACAAAATTTCATTGGTGGCAGAACATTCATTACAATAATGCTAAATATACTTTGTTCCAAATATGCTTATTGCTTACTGAATAAATAATGTATGATAAGTTTTGATTCCAAATTAATTTATTTAATGCACATTCAAAATTTGTACTATTCTTTATGGTAGATAGGCAATTTTCTCTTATGCTGAAATATTTAAACAATACAAAATTAACTTAATAAATTGGCTTTAAAGTCATTTTCTACTCTTAATAAATTAATATTTAATACAAATTGAAGAAAAAAGTTTTTTTCTACTTTAATTGTGAAAAATATAAAAATCTGACTTTTATTTATAAAAATCTAACATTAACATGAATATTGTAATAATCCATTAATCATACATGAATATTGTAAGCACGCACAATATTCAAAAATAATGATTTACATAATAACAGATATAATCCAGGTAAAGAAAAAAAAACATGTAAAATTATATAGAATATATAATTTTATATTTCATGAAGATAAATAGAGGTAAACTTACAAATGTCTGTTTCCTCACTAGAAATTGAATCCTCTACCATTTCTTCTGTTTTAACAATCCTGAGATTTCTTTTGAAAAGCTATTTCAAAAAAGAAAAAAAAAAATGCACTGCTGGAAATAATACATACAAATAAAATATAGTTTATACTCTCCAACTAAAAACAGAACTAAAATATTTTTAGCTAGTATTAAAACTAATTTAAACATTATATTCCTTTAAATAGTTAAAAGATATAAAAAAAATTTCAAAAAGTTAATTTACAAAGATGCTCAAAAAATTGAAATATATCAAAATGGCACAAGGTTGATACATTATAAATGTTATTACAATTGCTTTCATTTATTATTATAATAATGCTTAGTGATAAACTAAAAATAATTTCTGTCAGAGTACTGAAATGTTTTTTTTTTAATTTCCATGAAAACTAGATGCAAATAAAAATGTGCATCTGATTCTAATGCTCTTGTTTAAAGATACAAAAATTTTAAAAATAATGTCTTTGAATAAAATAAAATAAATTGAATAAAAATAAAACATTTTAGGAAAAAAAAAGTACTTTTTTTATAGGTTTTGCTCTTGATAAGTACTAAAAGATGTCTAAATTTAGAGTAATCATCATCTTTTTGTATTTATAAAAACTCCTATTTCAAATTTTTCTTTAAATTTTAGTAACACAATAATAATAGCTTATGCTAACATTTTTAAAATTTCGATTATTATTGGTAATAGTATATGTATACAAAGATAGAAATTAAATAAGATTTATGAAAGGAATAAATGTATTTGTGCATTTAATTTTAACTATATAAGTCGATTAATTTGTTTCACAATATATTATTATTTCAGCTTCTTTTTTATTAAATATTATATAATTATATATTATATTAATTAATGTAAATGGCAATACTCAGGATTAAAATACTTGCATATCTAATATTTTTAATATAATTTTTTTTGTGTGTAAAATATAGTATTGCATACATCTTTTAAGTCTTTGGAGCTTTTTTAATTAAAATGGAAATATCAACTGAACCAGACTATTTTTAAAATCTGTTTATAGCTAATTTTCTCTGTAGTTATTCTTACTAATGATTTGAAAGTGTTTATACTCAAACTTTTATTCAATGACATGCTAAAGTCGACCAATTTCCATATCAACAATTGGCTTTATCAAGAAGTAGACCAATTTGTACAGAGTGGAATGCTCAAGAATGGCTTAATGAATGGAAATTGAATCCAACAAAGGTGAACTGTCAAAATTGCTACTGTCCTAGTTAGTTTTAGATGTTTAGATACTTTGCATGGATATTTCAGATAGCATGAGTTTTCATGCAATGCAAGTAAAAATTATTCTATTTATTTTATAATACAGTAATGTTATGCACTTAATATTATAAATATATTTATCTGACAGCAACAAAAACTGTTCGCAATAGAGATATAAAATTTACGAATGTCATTCTCTAATACAGCTCAAATGTACTGTTTTTAGCTTTCATAACTAATTAGTTGATATACAGTCAATTGATCAGAATTGCAGTACAGTCATAACTTGCTTAATGAGCAAATTGCACAATGAATCATTCACATAACAAGCAAAAACAACATGTAAAATAATGATTTTTTTAATGAGTACTGTTTTGCAGAATGAGTGGCAAAGAGATATTACAATGTCACTCTCAAAATTGATCTATATCACTCTATGCTTAGTGCCTATTTGAAGAAAACCCTTACGGTAGAATTTGCTTCCTTTGCATCCTTGTCAAGCATTACTTTGGGAGTTTTAAGAAGTATCTGTGGTGCCTTAATTGACAATATTGAGTTTCTGGCCAAGATCATGGGCCGAGAGGTAGATAGCAATGATATAGATGAATTGGTGATAGCCAGAACTACTAAAGAGCTACTGGAGTTGCATTCCATGTGAGAATGCAGCTCCAGTAGCATGTGTCATATTGTGAATGAAATCAGGAGATAGGGAAATATGGTTAGGAGAATAATAAGGTCAACAGAGTAACAACTTTCCAACGAAATGAGGAGGGTGCTAAAAGTATGAGAAATTATAACATTCTATATTGAGAAGCAACACTTTAATAAAGCAATAATCTTGTATCTAATTTTAGCCAAATTTTAAAGCATAGTTAAAAATAAATGCCTTTAAGCAATTTTCTTGGGAAAAATGCATGCATTATAAATAATAAATTTATAATTATAAATTTGAGGGAGGGTTGGCGGGTTGAAATTCATTGCCCTATCTTACATGGATTCCTATGAAAAAAATTGTCCTGATGAAGGAGTGTCATACACTACCAACAAATTATGCTTGTTAAGCAAAGTTCCATCATGCTTTTATATTTAACTTTCTTATATAAATTCTACATTTCTGCAAAATATTATAATATAAAAAATCCTTTTATAATTTGAAACATTTTTAAAAATTAAATTAAGCAGTTCAATTGAACCAAGTGATTTTTTAATTTGGCAATTTTTATAAGATATTTGCTATATTAATAGCTAATAAATTTGCTCACAAATACTGAAATATAAGAAAGTTTTTAATAAAAATTTTGAGACAATTAAATAAATAATTAATTTTTCATTAAAAAAACATGAAAATAAACCAAATCAGCAGTTGTTCCTGATATAGATTGTTAATAATTTGCTTTTAAACTTTGAATTTAGTGTTCTTTCAAAAGATATTGTGAAATAAAGCCCAAAGTCTTGCTTAATTTTAATTAACTGAAATTTTAATTTGCATTTGAGCTCTGAAAAGTTGGTAGTGACTTTTAAAGACCACATGCAAAGCTCTCTAAAATTGAACAAGACTATAGATTTGCATAATTTTTCACTAATTAAAATTTTTATATTCTTATTTCCAGTAATATTCATTTGTTACTTTATAGAAAATGCTATTAAAGAAGACAGGTAATCTTAATGGTAATTATTTTAATACAAATAAATTAATTAGAACTCTTTTACAACCAATAAAAAGTATTGCCAAAATATAATTAAAACAGAAATATCAAAAAATAAGAGTAGAATAATACAAAGTCACATCATTTTCCAGCAATGGAATATCTATAAATGTTCTTATTTTAACATCATTTGCTTCTATTAAATTATTTGTTGAATTTTGAAAAATCAATAAAAAAAGAAAGACAATATTCAATAGTAGACAACATTTCCTGCCGGATAATTTAGACCAGGATTATTACAAAAATATAGCAAAATTCTGATTAGCTTCTAACTCACTGAATAAATATTTAACTAACTTTTACAATTTGAAAAGTTGACAACATTCTTCCTCTTATCAAAGATCAGATTTCAAAGTTTGTTTCAACTCGGCCTGGGAAGGAAGAGATGTGAAGTTTGCATGCAAACAAACATTATTACAATGAATTTTATTTATATTACATAAAATGTTTGAAAAATTTTGAACAAAATACAAAATTATGTATTAGAACCATATGAAAGGTTTCTATGTGTTATTAACAAAATTTCAAATTTTAGTTATGCAGAATAGTTATTCTCAAAATCCAATAGCAATAAATAGTATTAAGTGGACCTTACACGATTTGCATATGAAATTTGTAAGCAATAGATCCCTTTCTGCAATATCTTCTCAAGATCTTAAATTCACTCAATTTGGATTTTTCACTGTAGTTATATGAAGTATGTGAATATTAAATACTAATTTGAAGGAAAAAAATGAATCAGCGGATTCATCACAATTACCAAAATTTCTCAATTCCTACTAATTTATGAAATGATGAATATTTTAACACATTAAATTACATATGTAAATTTATTAGACAGATTTTTTTATAAATAATTGATACCTTTTATTTTGCAGATTTAATAAAAACTACCATATAGATTCAGAAGAAATTAGAACAACATTTTATTTAAATCTTTCAATAATCATATTTCCAATATTTTCTAGATACTCTCAGTATTTAGACATTAAGCAAATATCATATGCAAATGATAAGCTCCTTCAAACAATATTTATTAGAATTAGTCATACCCAAATTGGTATATTTCATTTCATTCATTCAGTTCAGTCAAACTATCAAATTTCAAAGGAAAGTAAATAAAAACACATAAAATTTAAGAGAACAAAGTACATACATTTTGAATTTCAGTGTTTGTAATTTTCAGCCCTGGTTGACATAGTAACTGTTCAGCACTACCAATTTCTTTCAGAATCATTAAACGTTTGGATGGTGGAGCTAAATCTAAGGGAATGACTAAATCTGAAAAATCTTGAACATGTTTGTCCATTTTTTCTCTGCTTATTGATTTTACTTCATCAATTATCAATTTTCGCTTTTGTTTCTTTATTCGATGATTATGATAAAAACTATCTAAAAAAAATGTCATCCTTGTTAGCTTTAAAGATATATGCTAAAAGTAAACAAATCAAGATTATTCACCATTGCTTAAAAATAATTTTAGATCATTAGATTATTTTTATAAAAATACAAATTTTGATATTCTATTGAGAGTAACAAAACAAACAAAATTGGCTTACATAAATGAAATAAATACCCATACAAATTCAAAATTAGTTGCAATACATAATCTGTTGAATCAAATTATTAAAATAAATTAATGTCACTGAAGTTTTGGAGTAATTTTTAAAAAATAACAGAAAAAAATCTTATTTTAAAGTAATAACATATGTTATTTTAATAAAATTAACCATAAATGGAATATTAGAAAGTGATTGATTATAAAACTTAAATATATGAAAAAATTCCATTGTTCAATTCAGTAGCAAACTGAAATTTAAGTTATAATGGATTAAATGACGGCTTGCAGCTAACATAATTTTGTAGCTACTTGAAAATAAGCTCATATTTCTAATAACATAAAACAAGTAAAATTTTTTTATATTTGATAAAAGAATTCCTTCTGATAACACATACTTTTCATGGATTTGTTATAAAAGAAATTTATTTAGCTTATTATAAGTTCATAATATTTTTTAAAAATTCTATTGGTCACATTAAAAAAATTTAATAAAAATGCTTATGTTAGCTTAACAAAAACTCAAAATTTCCCTATTCTAAAAATAGGCACATGATGTCTATAATTAAAAGAACCTATTTGCATACAGGCGAAACTATATAGAGGACTTATGAAGGGATAAGAATTTGTTTCAGAGAGGAAAAATCTAAGCAGAAGGTGCTTCATTAAAAAATAACACATTTAGGTAAATGTTTATATGAATTTTAAAATGAGTACAAATTGGAAATACTAGTACATTTTGTATCATTTTAGATATCCTTACAGTGAGTAATTTTTTAAACAATTCCACAAATATTAAAATTTTTACACACTTATACAATTTTTACAGTTGTTATGACAACAAAATATGTTGCAACAAACAATAAAACATGAGAAAGTTACACCATATGATGTTCATTAAGTCCATGATATCCATTCCTGAAGTGTGTGCATGAAAATGCTCAGTATATGGCATGACATGTTATTTTTGAGTTCTAGGTAAAGTTCTTGTATTGTCACTACTAACCAGAAGTTCCAAATATCCTTACAACCAAACATCATATGGGTTGGGGTCTAAGGATCAATTAGAACACAAATGTCATATAATGGATAAAATATCCATGAATGTTTCTCAGTTTTATAACAGGTCAAACACATTTATAGGCTTTCAACAAGAGTTCTCGATATTATGTCATTTGGTATAACATGTAAAATTTCTTTTTCCTTGAAACAAATTCCCATCCTTCAAATTGTGAATTTCGGGTGATTCGTTCAGTCTGTAGGCTAATCTGAATTAATGAACAAACTTTTAATATATGCACAAAGCATATCATTAAACCTTTCATGGTGGATTTATACACAGTCATAATGATCTCATCATGAGGAATATAACTCCCTCATTGGAAACATGAGCTACATTTGCCAAAATATTGCTTAATTAAGAGTTCAGCAAGTGTAGTGGTCTCTCTACATGTTTCAATACTACAGTCAACAATGAGCATATACCAATAATCTTTTAACTCACTTTTTTATATATGATATATTAAAAACAAACACTTAATGAAAATTATATTATTAAATAGTTTCAACAAAAAACTAACTGCATTTTCTATATTTAATTTATAATTAAGAATTTTTTTTGTTAAAAAAAGTAACTATTTTTTAAAAATAAAATAATGATGATGAAGTTTTAAAGTTTTTTCAACAAAAGGGGGCGGGGAGCAATTCATACATATAACACTAGAGTAGACAAAATTCATACTTGAAAGTGGCTCCAGATTTAATTTGCTATCCTCTTTTGACTTCGGTATTTTATCTAGCAGCCAAAGAGAAATTAGTTCTTGACTGTCTGAGGAATGATACCTTTTCTTATTTTCTGATATGCTGTCAGCACTGTCGAAACTCCCATGTCCAGTTCCTTCCCCATTACAATATTCTGCAACAATGGAACAAATAATCTGTATTCTATACGTTGCAAGAATAAATTAAAAACCATTCTTCATAAATTAAAAACCCTAAATATAAAAATGATATATTAGCAATTTAAGTATGTTTAATAATATAAAAACTATTCCAACTTTGAGAGAGAACAAAATGCTACATTTCATGCAACCATAAAGATAAAAGAAAAACATATTCTTTCACCTTTTTATTATTATTACAAATAAAAATACTGTCCCTTTATTATAAAACTGGAAATGAGTGTGAATTATTGAAAATTGTTGAATCTATAAACATGATAATTAACTCAACAGTTAAGAGATTTTCCAAACTATAACAGATATTCATAAACAGTTTCTTTTTTTGTTTCTCACTTCTATTTTATATCCCAATTTATAATTATATATTAACTATACTTTATATAATTATGATTAAATTCATAATCATTAATTAATATTTTAAATATTTTTTGATAAACAAAAAACTATTTTTTACCATTATAAGCTGCTATATAAAACTTAAATTACATAGCCTTTCTGATAATAAATTAAATTTCAAAAGTTTCTAATTTAATCTAATCTATATCAGGACAAAATTTATATATTTAAAATTCCTCTGCCTTAAAAAAACTTTACCCTTTTAATTTATCATTATATTGACTTGCACAACTCAGCCCTCATTGTATTCAGTAGAATAACAGTAATAAACTTGCAACTGGTTATACATATTGTAAAAGAAAGAAATATTCAATTTTGAGCAATATTAATTCTAGAATTCAAAGCAGTGAAAAGGTTACCTGAAACAGATCTGGTTTCAGCATCCTTTGGAATTTGATGATCTAGTGAAAAATACAAAGCCATGGGTACATATAATTTTAAACAAATATATATTCAATATTTGCTTCTTTCCATTGATAAAATAAACCAAAACTGAAGTAAATAAAAAAATAAAGAACAAATTTATTTGCTAAATTACAGACATAATTTTAAAAAATAATACTGAAATATAAAAAATTGTTTCAGGAATTTGTTACAAAAAAATAACAGATTTTCTAAAAACATCAGAATCCATCATTTGTAATTTCCAAAATGATAAACTGGATATTAATATATAAATTTAAAAAAGTAGTGCTTTGTTTCAGTTTTTTCTTAATATCCACAGCCATTTTAATATCACCATTTTAAGCCTTAATTATCATTTTAAATATCAACTTTTTTCATTTGATTTTCAATCTTTTTTTAAAGCTTGACAATTTATTTTTAAAATAAATGCAGTTGCTAATTTTAAAAAAATGAATCCAAATATCAACCTATGAAAGAAGAATCAATGTAAGTCATTTGTGTATATAAATTAGAAAATTGAGTTAAGTTGGCAACCAAACAAAAAAAGAAAATCTTATTGACCTTATTTTATAGCATGCAAAAACAAAGGATAAACAAATAATGCCTCAGTAATATCTAAGCAATGTTAGATATTAATTTGATTGTATTATCTCTTTATCAATTTAATAATTTAAATTTACAATTAATTTTCCATGATCTAATTCAAAATCATGAACAATATCTAATGTATTTTACAATATCTTAAGAAATAAAAAGAATCTTAAATCAGAGAATCAAGGTTTGTCAAGAATAGTCACTAATAAATAATACTGACATTTGAATCAATAAGTTAATAGCATTTGTACCTTGATCACCATCATTCAATAGAGTAGCAAGCTGGACATTTTCTTCAAAATCCATTGGAACATTTTCTTCACCAAAAATATCTAAATTTAATAAAATGCACAAGAATTTATACAAGATCTTGGCATGTTGGATAACATCACTATTTTACTGTTTTTCTTAAGTAAAAGAAATTTGAAAATTTAGTTGTAGCTTCAAACAGCAACATAAAAATGAATTTTCAAATGATTCTGAAATTATTAATTAAAAAATTATATCATTAATTTGTTATAAAGATAATAAGCATAAATAATTTTAGGGATTCCTTAGAGAATACATTACAAATTATATACAAAATAATAAGTAATATAATTTTTACTTGTTATTAATCATACTATTTTCAAATTAAACTTATATTAATTTCATACCTTTCAGAAATAAATCAAGGAATAATTAAGATTCAATTTTAAAAAATATTTCTTTTAATTATGTTATAATTAAATAATATACATAAAAAAATTTTAACTACAAGGCTGTATTATGTACATTTAATATGTTTTCTAAAATATTCTTTTTTTTTTTTTTGTACATGCTTAATTATATATATTACATACAGAATTGTGTCTTTGTTTGAAGTAAAAATACAAAAAAAGATTTTCCGTAAAATATATTTTCTTGGATATATTTGTCATTTTATGTAATATCTGAGTTAATATTAATTAAGTTCAAAAATTAAGGAAATACCAAAATGTTCATCATCATTTATAAGGCGAATATCATGGGCAGTTTCTTTTAAGGTAATATCTTCTACATGAGACTGGTATGAACTAAAAATGTCATCCTCAATTGTTCTGAAATAGAAATGAATCTCATTCACATTTCTAGAAAATAATACAAATATAGACAACAAAAATTAAAAACATTTGAAAAAGATAATTTTCAACAATTTGTTTGCTTTAACAATACAAAAGAATTATGAATAACAAAAAAGGATTTTAAAATAATGGAAAATCATAACACAATATCAAAAAAAAAATCAGTAAAAACTGAAATGTACAGAAAAGTATAAAATGTATATATAATATATAAAAATTCTTTATACAATATAAAATTTTATATAGAATGCAACATGTTTTACAATCAAATTTGGATACATAGAAGAAAGGAAGAAAAACCACTGATTTTGCCTTAATTATACATTTTCAAAGAATATATATAAATATTTTATATTAAAGAATATACTTATATTATTTATTTCATTATTATAAATATTTTTTATATATTATTTTTATTTTTTCAGAACATATTATTATCCAAAGCTAGAACTCTAAGAGCTTCTATGCAACAGAAAATATACTAAATTAATGTCTTTAATTCTGACTTCTAATTTCATGATAAATAAGATCACATTAAATTATACAAAACTCTCTTGGGCACTTTATTTGAACTATAAGGAGAACTTTTCTTATTTTTAAAACAATTTATTCTCCCTCTGCATCTCCACTGCCATTTCTTTTCTAGCCATTTATTTGATAATTCCCTATATACTAACAAAACTGATTCTATAAACTCTTTACTGGACTAAAGTTAGATGATTACAAATTCCATTTAACTCCTTGTGACTCTTTCCCTCCTTTTTATTATAGTAGTAAAAACTCAAAAAAATCCTTTCTGCATGCTTAGTAGCATTGTTGTGCTCAAATCTGAAATGTGTTTTCAGCAAGAACATGTACGTACAGAAATGAATTTATGCTTGAAAGGTGCAAAAGCATATTAATTTTTGCTAAATATAATGAAGTTCAATTTTCTAATTCAAGAAAAATATATATACAATATTATCATTCTATTTTCTGCATATTTAAATATTCTGTATAAGTTCTTTAATTTCATGTCTAAGTCCAGTATTTTTACAATAGTTGCAGCTTCATTTAAATGACCTTGAATCATTTTCAGTTCAGTTTAGTAAAGGAAACTTTCCCAGAATATGAGGGATTTATATGCCTACTGTTTTGCTTTCTATTAATCTGACTTTTTGTTACTTTAGATAACAAAAAGTCTTTTCCTTTTAATATCATTTAGATCTAAACTTTGTAATTCTTACTATGTCAGCGGGAACTTCATCAGACTTTTTCCAAGTCTCTTAAAACGAAACACAGACTTGAAAAAATCTGATATAATTTATAATGTATTATTAACTCTCTATATAATTTTTTAAATGCTGAAAAGGGTGCTTTCTTTAAACCAGATACTTTCTATCACTCCGTATAACATAACTTAGCTAGTGATATTAAAAAAAAATCTGCCATCAATACTTAAAATCAATTAGAATTGGTATGGTAAGGTCGGAAAGTCTACCAATTTTTCCTAATATTCTCTCAATCCATTCTTATTGTGCCAATCAAATAGGCTCTCACTGAATACAAGTGTAAATATTTCGAATATGTACAAGACGATTTTGTAATGTACTCTAGCGAAGAGGGGAGTAAATCTTTTATGGAGTACTAGTCTAAATGGAAAGAGAAAAAAATGAAATGGCATGGATAAATGCAGCATGGAGTATTACCATTTCCTGAAGGAAATATGGAATAATAACAAATGATGAACATTATATAGTATTAGCACCTTTTTTCTCTAAACATTAATAATTGCTTTAGTACAAATTTCCAATTTAATCAAATACAAAACTTTATTAAGTACTCAAATTTATTACTTTATCAAGTTCTAAAGATTCTAAATTATTAACATGTAAAGTTGAACTCAGCATGGATTTTTAGGCTGTTAAAATGAAGATATATTAACAAAAATAATTTTATTGTTTAGATGCTCCATTTCCTAATTTTAAACTCTCTTCAACAGAAAGTTAGAAAATTTTATGACAGATAATTTTTGATATGAATATACTTTGTATTAATAATTACATTGTACTATCAAATATTTTTATTCAAGATAAATCATTTCAGAAAACACTAAAGGCTATTAAAAATCTCACTCTGCATTTTTTTTCAGTTTTATTTGGAGAGAAAAATTACTCATAGTTCACGCTTAATTTAATTATTCAGAACTGACTACTTTTAGAATTAGCACCTATTTCCTTTAATGGTTTAGGTATGATATGAAACAGAATGAAATAAAGTTTTAACAAACTATCAATAGCATTCAAATGAGACTAAATATAATGCAAGGTAGAACTTTAATATAAACATGAAAGGAAACTGTAGTAACAATTTTGTAATTTGATTTTAAATTATATAAAGTTTTTTACAATTTTGAAATGCCAGATATTTAAAAATAAAATCTAATTAAAAAATACAATTTCCTCAGTAAAGATAATGACTAGGAAGATAATAATTAACTAAGATGAACTTTTTAAATTTCAAATAATTAAGCAATACAAAATTTTAATTAAATAAGAATTTCAAAATGTTCATTAAAACAAGAATTAAAAAACTCAAATTAAAAAACAGAATTACCAAACACAATTAAAACCAAACTAGAATTAAAGTATCCAACTTCAAAATATTAAAACTAGAATTAAAAAACACAAATATCATTAAAACTAGAATAAAAGAAAGCAAACTATTTTTAGTCTTGCAAAATATTTTCAAGATTGTGAACAAACACTCATTGTGAAAAAAAAAATTAAGATGAAAGGACTGATTTTATATTTATTATTTTTCTCATAAAATGTAAATCAAAATATCTCGAGGCACTAGAAAAGGCATACAAGGAAATTTGGTTATTGCTTGAAACAATAATCAAAATTTTAGTGAAATAATTAATGATTTCTACAAAGAAATGCAATTTTTTTAGCTATACAAATTAGTGAGTTATAAAAGACCAAAAATACTGAATTTCTCTTTCCAAAAATCTTTTGTAAGAAATTCTGTCACAAAGACAGTCATTACTTCAAGCTATAAATACCCATATACAACCGTGTTATTCTCTTGAGAGTTAAAAGGTTCAAAAACTAAAATCACTTGCTTATCAAGAATGTTATAACTTAAAAAGTAATAAGAAGGATGAATTTTGAAAATAAGAAAATTTTTATGATTAATGAGAAAACAGCTTCACCAAGTTTATGTATGAACAAAAATTATTCAAAATCTCGTATATGAATTGATTAAAAATAAAATATATTCCAGTCAGTTTTTTTTTTCTTTTTTATGCGCATAAACACAGATTAGCAGATTTCAATCAATAATAAATCTTAGTAATTTTGTAAAACCCGCTTCAATCAATATTTAGTTTAAAGACAGAATCAAAGATATTTAGAACTCACTTTTTCAACTCAAAATCATCAACTTTTTCATATATTTCAGGAAGTGTTATTGCTTGCAGTGGAGCTACTAGCTTTCTTGGAGAGAGAACTGTCACATCTGCTCGAAAAACTCTAACTCTACTAATTATTTCAGTACATTCATTTAAAAGGTAAGTAGCCTTCCTTGAAAATATTTTTACAATGCCAACAAGTAAATGCCCTGACAAACGCAAATCCAAGATAATCTAAAAGAAAAAACTAATTTTTATTAAACCTAAATGTAAATTATTTCAGGAATTTCTATACAATTCTATGAGAAAAAGGATTTTTTGATTGAAAATTGTGAATATTTATTGGTATAATTGCACTAATAAATATTTACTTGTCAATATAATTATGCCTACTAATAAAATATTTATGAGCATAGTACAAGAATTATTCATGCAGAGTAATGCTCCTTTTGTACAATTCAAATTTTGAATACTAAAGAATTAGCAAAATAAGAGAAATTAGGAATGAAATTATATATTTTACAATAAACACACAATTTCCAAAATCACATAATACCAATGCTTCATTTCATTTCAAATCAATTTTTATATATTTTCCTTATGATACATAAAGTTATATTATGTATCATCAAATTAAGATAAAATATTTAATGTGTATTAACTCCTTAACCATCATATCTGTGTATCAAATTTGTAATGAATTGTTACTTCTCAAACTTCTAAATGATACAAAGACTGCACATAATCAGAAAACACCTCAATTTTGTAGATTGTCAATTGAATCAGTACAACAGCACTTTCGCTAAACAGAAGAATCATCCAATTATATAATAATAAAAAATAAATGCAAAAGAGTTAAAAGGTAAACATCAAATAAATAGTTATTTTTGTGGAATAGAATAGAATATTTTTGTATGTTGAACTTTATATTAAAAAAAGAGTGAGATTGCCTCCATCAGATGACAGCAAAAGAAATAAAAATTGATTTTTTTTTCTTTTTACATACTAAATATATTAAACACAAAAAAAATTCATCTAAAAACAATAAAACTAGTAAATAAACTGCTCTTTTGATTTTAAAAGATTTTTTACTTTTAATCAAAATCCAATTCTATAATCAAAGTATATACAGGTAACTGGAATCGAACATTTTTTCAAACACTAAATTTTCTTATTCATGAGAGCTGTTTCTACAATACTACTGATTTACTGAAATATGCTCTATTACTTCTAATTTGTTTGTGGTTTTGCACTTATAAAATTTTTATCAATAAAAAAAAACTATCAAAATTATGAAAAACAAGCAATTATTATTATTATTATTATTATGACAAATTTTATAAAGAATTGAAATAAAACATTTCCTTTTGATTCCTTTTGATAATACCAATCAAACATAGCTAAACCACAAATTACATTCAATTTTTTTCATAACTAGCAGCCTTTGATGAGCACCGATTTGCTGGGATTATTGATTGCTAAATATTTCAATTTAATATTTTTTTAAACTTGTTCCTAATAGCATCCTCAACAAAATATATTTATGAACTTCAAATATTTCAGAACTATATTATGAACTTCAAATTTTGATAATCATTTAAGGAGCATTCATATGCAGCGGTTAGTGCAGTAGCAGTTGACAAAGAATGCCATTGGTCATATTCAAACATTTCATTTAGCTGAGGGATGCTGCCATGTAGTGTTGCATAATGCAAGGCAATTTTCAGGTGATGCAGAAATCAGTTTTATATTGTAACATTCTCAAATGTTATGGTGAGAAACTTCAAAATTTTCTTTAATATTTAATTAATTAAAAAAATTTTAAATGGTAACATAAAAAACATACTTCCTGATGTATAATATCTTTTATACATTTTTCAATATCAATTTGCAAGATATGATATCTTGTTAGCTTTTTATCCCAGTGAGCGGCAAGCCATATTTTTGAAAGAACATTTTTTCTTTTTAAAATCAAGTAAGTCAAAGAATGCACCATTTGGACCAAGCTGTGATAAAAAGCAAAATATAATAAATAAAAATATGCATATCAACATAATTTAATCTATATACATTTAAAAAACAGAAAAATTTGCAGATTTTTAGAAATAATATGTATTTTATGATTAATAAATATATAGACAATGTAATGTACCAATATACATTTATTTTATTTTCCTAAGAATATTGTGGAAAAGAATTTTATTTAAAATAAGTATTTATTTGGAATTCTAATATAAAGCCCAAATCAGTAACTTTTTGACAATCCTTTGTTATAGAGTTTTAATTAACTGTTCATTTTTATAAATGTTTTTTAATTAAAAATAAAACTTAAATTTGTTTTCAATAAGAATAATTTTATTTTTATCATATACATTAATTTTACATTACTAATTTAATTTTGGAATTCATGGGCTTCACCTAAGAAAAATGTTAACAGCAGTTAGGATAAAATAAAATGCAATCATATATTAAATGACATGCACAAGAATATTAAAAGGAAACTGTGAAATCATGAAAATTACATCTACTATATTAAAACAGAAATAAGAATTTTTTAAATTTATTGAAAGATTTTAATAAGTTAATTTGCTATTTCCACCTTAACGATGATAAAAAAAATTTCACAGCATTTATTTCAGACTAGAGTACTTTGGGATTATCCCGTCAACCATTTTCAGCAAACCCAATATTATCGCCAAAAGGTAGCTTCTGCGGCAATAACTGCACTGCTTTTCATTATGATGGCACCAAAGGATCTTCACAAGCATTGACAGGTCAATGGAATAATCCCAAAGTACCATAAAATGCAGTCATATATTAGATGACATGCACAAGAATATTTAAAGGCAAGTGTGAAGTCATGAAAACTATATCTATTATATTAATACAGAAATAAGATTTACTTTTTAAAATTTATTGAAGGGATTTCAATAAGTTAATTTGCTATTTCAACCTTAAGGATGAAAAATTATTTCACAGCATTTATTTCAGACTAAAGACAAAAAAGCTGAAATACTACTTTTAATTCTGTATTAGATTCATCAGTAATTGCCATATAGTATCTTTTTTGTTGTTGTTGTTGTTTAGACAAGACGATAATTCTTCCTCGAATTTTTATTAGGAAAAATGTTAGATGTTTTATCAGTTAAATAATTTCTTTAATCTAATGAAATTACTCTGTAACTTCAAATAACAAATTAAGAATGAAAAATGTGAAATGCCTTTCTTGAGAATAAAAACATATATTCTAAAATTCATTTTTATAAGGAATAAATTAATTTTTTAATAAAATAAATAGTACTCAAATATATATTTATATGGATTAATATCCTTATACATTTCCAAACTCTTTTAGGATTAATAATTTAAAGATAAATCATAAACATATAGAACATGCTATATTTTGGGGGAAATGGTTATTGTCAAACATGAATGTTGGCACACATTGTCTATTTTCTGTCAGCATGGATAAACACACCAAGTACACACTTAGGCAGAAAAAATATTTTGTTTTGCCACACAAAGGTTGTTATATTTGATATACTTCTTCACATTTTAATTGCAATTGAGCTAGGAAAAAAGTACTACTAGATAAGTATTAAAACAGTAGTTTCTCTAGAAAATTTAGAAATGAGTGTTAAAAAGAAAGCAGGTCTTTATATGCAAACCTTAGTGCAACATAAGTAATAGGTTACTTCTCAGAATTTGAATAATATTTTGTGGAATAAGCTAAAGTTTTGTTATTTGAATGCATGCTTTTAAACGGGACTCTACTCGGCAGTTATCTAGTCTGATATCTGAAAGATTACAAAGCAACTAATGTAAAGTGCAAAATTTTTTTAATCTCATATTCAGGTTTAAATAAATTTAGTGGAATATTATACTATACTTAATAGCTTTGATAAATAGATATATATTTTGATAATTAATACAAGTACATTAAAAAAATTTCTTAATATAAAAAAATTTACAAAAAATAATTCATATTTTCTGGAACTATTTGAGCCTATCTGATGAGAAATAAAGATTTTTTTATCAAAATTATATATAATTAATTTTATATCATTAAGAAAAAATTCAACTCTATTTTATTCTTGAAAGACAGAGAACATAAATTTCTTAAGTCCATCAAAGTATTAATTTGTTAAAATCTTACTCAGCCATTCAAAAATATTTTGCTGTATTTAATTTCTTTGTAATTTAGAAGCTTGAATTGCACTCAAACATAAAATTAATTTATCTGAATTATATAACTAGATGTCCAAAAATTTGATTAATACTTTAATTATACATCAATAATTTAATTAATATTAATATTTAATTATACTTTATTAATAATACATTAATATTTATCATGGAAAAAACAGTTTAAAAGAACTTTTAAATAATAAGATCTGTTGATGTTAAGAAATATAAGTACTTGTCAAAAAATAATCAATTTTTTTAATAAAAATTCTTGAAAACCAGAATTAACATATGAAAACATCTTTTTATGATACAATTAAAATAATTCTTTCAATTTCTAAAAATCTTCACATAAAAGAATTCTATTAAATTTAAATTATAAAAATTTTCTGAGTTTTTGTAAATACTAGAATCTAAAAAACATACTGAATTTATAATTCTTTTGAATACATATATTAAAAATCTTCTAAAAGCTCTAAATATCTTTAAAATCTAAAATATACTATGTGTCTTCATAAATAAGAAGAAATAGATTTTTTAAAAAATTAAATTTAATACACAGCTAAGTGTTCTTTTACGTAACAAAGCGTATTTTTAATCATGTAATAAAATATTTTTCAATTGTTTATTGAGCATTTTAAAACAGATCGTCAGCAAGTCATTTCAAAACAACATTCATAATCTAAAATTTTTACCTTCAAGAAGCAGATGTATTCTTTCCGAGATATTTGAAGCAACAAATTCTTGAAAAAAACAGAATATATTTGAAGAACTTTTTTCAAATAGCATTTTATGGTTTTGAAATCGTCTGTCAAGCAGTACATTGTCGTCTGAATCATTTTTTTTTTTTTTTGGAGAAGAAATTTAATAACGAACTAACATAATTGTAATATTTTTATTACTAGAAATAGCTAATAACAACGTTATCAAATTTCCTCATATAAATTATGCTCAACACATATTTTATTAATTTCTTCTCTGTATATTGAGTTTTAAATTATTCTTGGAATACTTAAGAAATATATAATATATCTGTGTTTAAAGAAAAGTTTAAACATTTTATTCTTATGAATATATATAAGATATGAATTATAAAATCCATAATTAAGGCATGAATACATATCATATTTTTTGCATTAAAAAGACTGATCATGAAATTTTCATTCTTTTCATAAATGTGAAACTGAAAACTTCAATTTTCGCATTCAGAGAACCACCTTCATTTCATTTCAGAAATCTAAGTAAATGGATTTTTAAAATGTAAATATATAAATATATATATTGATTAATTATATTTTAAAAATATGTTGTCTTTGATAGTGATTAAAAGCCATATTTTATATTTTAATGGATAGTTTGATTTAAAATAAAAAGTGGAAAATAGAGATAATTGTATTTAATTCTTATTAATATGGCAGCAGTTAATTTTTTCTGTTTTTCCTCCTTTTTGGACAGCGCACAACGGGGCGAATTTTTTTTTATTTATTTTTGTTATTTATCATGATATGGTATGGCTGAAAACTATAAACAATATATTGAAAAGTATCGATGTTTCGTTACTAACAATCCGTTATTGGCTAGTGAAATTGAGGTTGCATTGAAATGGGCCTCCTACATAGTTGCAGGTAAATTATATTTGAAAATTTATCTGTTTGTTGGTTTTTTGCAGTTGATTCTCTCATTCGGCTGTTCTAATGTTGTTGGATTTTTTATTTTTTTTTCTGTTGCAGGACGATTTTCTCAATCTCCGGTTGTGTCGGAGTTAATTCACTCCGCATCGAAATTGATGACATTATTAAATGATTCGATTCTACGAAATGCCGCAGGGATACCTGTTCATGTAGTAAGTTATAACCTAATTAATTCATTTTATTCTCAGAACTAAAATTTAGTCCTTCAAATTATGCTTTATAAGCCAAATCATAGATATTGTGCCTCCAATTTTATTGTATATAATGCTAATTATTTTTTAAAAATTAAAATTCTAATGTTAATTTAATATTTGAAACATAAATTGATTTTTACATCTGATTAAATCCATAGACAAAAATATGTCTTTAAACAGATACTTAAAAAAATAAAAAAATAATTTTGTACAAAAAATAATTTTTAATTATTTGTTGTACAAAATTTAACTTTTGATGTTTCATTTATTCATATTAGTTGTATTTTAAAGCCTATGTGACAACAGACATAAACATTGTATTGATTATGTTTACAAATTTCTGAATCTGGTGCTTGACATTGTGCATGCAATGGATGGATAGAAAGTATAATTAATCATTAAAATTTGTTTTAATATATTTAAAAAGGTACGTTTTTATTTTTATGCCCCCACATTTTATCTTCAAGATGTTTCTGTTGTAAAGAAGAGAGCTCATCTGAAGATAACTTAATGAAATTAAAATAAAAAAGACAAATACTTTTAAAAATATTCTTTTTTGAAAATAATAAAAAATATTGATTATTATTTAAAGAATATTTTATAGAAGAATTTTCATTGATAATAGAATTGATAGAACAATTGAATAATGTTTTAATATAGTTATGTTGAGAAAAATTTCATCACTTTTTATTATTGTCATTATTTGATAAATTATTATAGAAAATCAGGATTTGAATATCGGATCAGTTATTAAATAAAAAATATTTACTAAATAATAAATTATATTCTAATCTATTCATTTCAGCAAATGTGATTATAAATTTCTAAAGATGACTAGGATTTTATTATTGACAAATTTTAATTATGTTAAGTTTTTTTTGTATGTGTGTTTTGGTTTTTCATATCTATTTTTGTGTGATTTATATGATGTTTTCTGCTTTTGTACTTTTTATTTAGAATGCTGTTGTTGAAAAGCTTAATACCTATCTTACTATTATTGAATATACAGAAGTGTTTGCTGAAGTTGCTACACATAGAATTCATGGATCACGTGCAAAGTGGTTAACAGTAATTTCAATACATATTTTAAAGTAAGAATTTTTTTTTAATAAATACTCAGAGAAAAATAAAAAAAAATTGATATAATGATATGTAAAATGACAAAGTAACATTTTCTCAGGTGCTTCTTTATGTGTTTGATTTAATTTTTTTGCTACTGTTAGTTTTATTGTTTTAATTCATTGTGCAATTATTATTTTCACATTGCATTAAATTAACAAAACTGCCAAAAACTATTGATATTGTCTATGTGTACTTAAATAATTATATTTAAAACTTTGCTATCTAATTAATATTTGCTCTTAAGATCTTTGTTTATGAATGCTGATATTTTTATTTAAAAAAATTTAAAATGCTTATATCTGATAATCTGAATGAATGTAGGTATTTGTTATTGCAAATCTGAAGATTGCATGTATATAATTTTGTGATAAATACATATAATTTAAAATGGCTTACTGTAGCAATTTTTTAAAATGTTATTTATATTGCTAGGTTTTTTTTTCTTTTTTTCCCAAAATAAAAAAAAAATTGTTGGTAATCTTGTTACCTAATGTCATTTTAGAAATGAAATAAGTATTCATTTTAATAAAATAAAATAAAAAGTTGTCCTCATATTTCCTCATATTTATATGCAAATTTTACGTATTTTCACTGGTTTTAAAGGGAAAAAAATTTAATAAATATTAAATGATTAGTGTATATATTGTTTATTTATGCATTTTTGTTACTATTATATTATAAACTTAATTATGATTTTTTAAAAATCCAATTAATTTAGAAAATAGTTTTTTTAATAGCATTAAGAAGTACTTAATTGTAATTCAGTTTTTATCATTTTTTAAGGCTTATTTGCTTTAAAAGGTCATATGCGCATGTGCTTAATTTAATCATTATTCAGTTTCATTCCTGAGAATAAGATTTCTACAAAAATCTTTGTGTATTTAAGAAAATTCTGAAAAATAGTTTTATTTCTGAATTATTTAGAAGATGCAATGAAAATTAATTTTGTATTGTAAAAGTAGGATAGAAATGTTAATGAAAAATGTATGAAATTGTTTCATATTTTAAAAATATTTAAGTTACACCTTGATGGTTCAATTAAGAAGACAATATTAGCATTAATTCTTTTCTTAAAAGTATTTCCGTACTATATTTGATTGATTTAATTTCCTCTTTATTATAACACAACTATTTCAATAAATGAACTTTCACATTTAATTCGATAATGAAAAGAAATTATAAAATTAAAACATTTCAGTATTTTAATTTTTTTTATAGTACTTTTACTCACACCATCCAAAGTGTTAATGATGGTAAATCATATGGTAGAACCTAAGTACTGCACATTGTATAATTCTTTTATATCATATGCATCTGATTTCTCAAGTTTAGTTATTTAGATAGTACACTAACCTCTCTAGCCATCATGTTTTACATATTCATAAAAAATGAGTCAGTCATGTTCTTTTCAAATCTAAAGCAATGATCTAACAGAAATTTCTTAATTAAATTTGCCAGTCTTCTTTTCTGTTCTGTTGCTAGAAACTGAAAAGTTGCTTATTCGGCTGTACTGCTACAGAATTGATTTGCATTTCCTTAATAATAATTTTAAAAAAAAAGACTATCACCCCCACCCCACTCTTTTCTTAATTTGAATATTGAACATATAACTCGTCATATCAGTATACTTGGGAGAGTAGATTACAATTTTTTATATATATATATATATAATATTTCAAATTTATAAGAATGATTTCTGTAACGTTTGTAAATTCATAAAGCTTCAAAAGGGAATATTATGAAATCATCAAATCAAATCTAAATATGTTATTTTGCTGTCGTTATATATAATAATTATGTCTATCTTCATTCTGAAATATGTACTTTTACAGAAAATTTTTCCAGTGATAAGTCAACAAGCTCAATGATGAATGATAGTGCTTTATTACACATGAGATACAAGTAACAAATCTGAGGTGAAACATACATGAATCAGCACTTGTGGAAATCAACAACATACAAGTAGTAAATCATTCTTAAAGAATAATCCAAAACACTCAGTGCAAACCTTTTAAAGATTAAGAATCCAAAGAGAAAAATGGCTGAACTACTCCTTTTTTTTAATCAAAAGACTGTCTATATGCCTCTGCTCTTATAGTACCAAGAACAAATATTGGAATTTACCATCAGATTAATTGTGTGGGAAAACAATATGATAAATTTATATATGGGCTGAGAGAAAGAGGTTATCGCTTTTCATTTCAAATTAATCATAATAGTTTTAAATTTTTTACAATTTATTAAATTTAAAGATATTTTTAATTAAAAAAATAAGAAGAAAAAAAAGAGGTTTCTTTTTCTTTTTTTATCATTTTGTATGACAGCTCTTAGAAGATATTTTGTTTATTGTATCCTAAATGATGATTGGGGCCTCAGTAGCCTGGTGGTAAGGTCTCTGCTTCAGAACTAGAGGGTTTCAGGTTCGAGATCCGATTCCACCGAATAACCGTTGTGTAAGGGGGTCTGTTGCACGTTAAATCCGTCCTGACCAAACGTCCTCCCGCTGTGTGGTGTGGAGAGGGGGGTGCCAGCTTTCTGTCGTCCTAGTCATCTGACTACAGTTCAAAATGACGAGGTCCGTCCCCAAATAGCCCTAGTGTTGCTTCAAACGGGACGTTAATATAACTAAACTAAACTAAACCTAAATGATGATTAATAATACTTATTAATTCTGTAATCATTAAAATAGCTATTTTATTGCACATTTTTTATTCAATTATACAGATTTGCTATACACCTTCTCCTCCTATTCAAATATAAGCAAGGCCTTCACCGTTCACCCCCTATCCCACCACTCAACAGACCAAAAGACATACCCGAGCTTTGTAAGCTGAGTACAAATGCTGGACCGGCCACTGAAAATTCTCCCAATGTTGAAGTGACCTTTACATTGAAGACAACTGGAAGAGTAATGAGGACTTTAAATGCTGGTAATTTAGCTAATAAATTTTTGTTTTCACTTTCCATTGTATGAATTATATCTTTAAAGAGGAAATATTGCTTCATGTAATATCTTTTTTTTATTAGAGAAATGTATGAGTGAGGATATAATTATCAGTGTATTTAAGTACAGATAAATAGCCAGATTTTAGATATAAGTTATTAAAAGTTATGTATTTACTGTTATCATTTGAAAATGAATAGTAGCACATTATTTTTACGAAAAATGTTCTTTTAGAAAATTTAGATGTTGCTATTTAAAAAGGGTTTTTTTTTTCTATCCCCAAATAATAGTTATGATATTATAATGTATTTAATTTCTTAGTATATCAATTTAAACTTGATATTGAATATTGTAAAATAATTAAGGTTTCTCATAAAATAAAGTTTTTATTATTTTCTTTAAAGAAAAAAATCATGTAAGTTTAATTTATACTATTTTTATTACTATAAAATTTAAGCTTTCATTTTTATGTCAAGCAATGAAATAAAAAAATATATATTCCTGATTTCAAAATCTGATAAAGAGCAAACAGATATTATTTTTATGTTGTTCTTCTTTCATTTTTAAAAAAATCTATGTACTAATAGTACCAAATTCCTATTTCATATATAATTGAACTAAAAAATTACTAGCAAATATGAAAATTAACAGGAAAATAGCACATTTATGTCAAAGCACTAGTATATTTTTTTTAAAAAAACCTATGGTATTAGTTATTTCCAGTCATATATGAGAAGATTCTTTTTTATGTAGAGTATTGAGGCTTCTGCAATTAATTTTAAAACTTGGATTCCATGCAAATTGAATTTCTATCCCTAAGGGGTTTTTTTAATCATTGTGTCATTTTATTTGAGACATTTGCATTATAATACTAAGTTCCAAATTGTTACATATGTTACTTTTAATTTATTAAAAAAAAATATCAAAATTATTAGTTAAACTTTAACTTATAAACTTAATTTAGTTATTGTCGAACATTATAAAGAAAAAATAAATTTCATAAAAATGTTACCTTACACGACTTGTGAAGTGAAGTATAACATGAGCAGTAGATAAATAAATAGTATTCTATTACATTTTTAAAAACTAATTTTATTTTATTTAACAATGTTGTTAGTAATTTAGTGTGAACACATATTATAGTCCTATCTTTTAATTCATAGAACTTGTATTTTTTACAAATTTATTTATTTGGCAACTAGTCTAAAAATATTTTTTTTAATGATTTGTCTCATTCCCCACCATCACCTTCAGTCCAACAGCCCTGAGCAGTTACATAGTCTATCTAGTTAGAAACCTGCTAATGAAATTTTGCAATATATATTTAGGAGATCACTGGTATGTTTTGTATTGTTTCTATTATAGGCTTTGTAATAATAAGGATTCATTGTTCTGAAGGAACACCAGGACTATTTGGGAATTGGCCTTATAATTTTGAAACTGTAATTAGATAAGGAAAGTGATATCTGAGCTGTATTACCCCTCTCCAACATAATGTTCTAAATCTAGTGAGAGTGCATTTAACTCCAATAAATTTAATGTGCACCAGGCTTGCTTAATTACATGACCATTCTTTTATAAAATCAAATTTTTAATTTGAAATTTGGACTCCATATCCAAACCCTATGCTACTTTGATCTGCTTTGTAATAAGATGGTATTTGCATCACTTAGCTTTTAATGCATTAATTTTTTATATGTTAATTTGAATATATTTGTTACTCTTTGTAGCTCCTCCATTGGTATCTCGATCCTGGCAACTGCCCAAAGTTGATGAAGATAATTGTAGATCTGTATATAGTTCCCCTGCTAAACTGTCTGGAAAATACTTAACTGCAGAAATGCTTTACACTGCACGGCCATTGGTTCATTGTATCCTTTTTGTTGAATTATATTTATAACTTGTAATATAATTGTAAAAGTTCTAGAAAGCTGAGATTTAATATTTGAGTTTGCATTGAAATGCTGTGAGGTAAATATTACAATATTGATATTTCTCTTTGCTAAATTATGTAATCTAAACAATCTAAATTGGCATAATTTCATTCATTATTTAAAGAAAAAAATAATTTGTTTATAGCTATGTTTTGTATATGTAAAATTACTTATTCTATGTAAAAGTTGTTTTATCTATATATGAGATTTGCAAATCCATTTGTCAAAATGTTTATGAGCTTTTCACACTGAATTCAATTATATGGTTAAAATTTGATGTGTTTATTCATTTCAAAAACATTTTGTAATGAAGATCACTCATTTTGATAAAATAGTTAACTACTATTCTGATGTGAATGAATCTGCCAATATCCAAAATCATTGATGTTGATTTGCTTTTATTTTTCCATTTAAAATACTAACTTTAACAATCACCTAATTTATTTAAAACATACTTTGTAAAAATGCACAAAAAAAATCTGAAAATAAATCAATCATGTTTACAGATTAAAACATTAGTTATTTATGAACTTAAAGTTGATTGCAAACAACTTGAAATTAATTTGTAATTTTTTTAATGTTCACTTCAAAAAACTATATAAAGAATAATATGTTGTCATCATCATTATTACCAGTTTTGCTCTTATGACTTTTTTTTAAGAAATAAATGTTCGTAAAAATTTCTGAGAAACTATCATCTTCCAAATAGTTATTTTCTTAAATAACAAAATAATATGTAGAATTTCTAAATTTCTCTTAGTAAAGTTTAGTTTTACTATCACATACATTTTTTTTTCATGAATATCATTTTATTTTGTAACTTTTGTACTCATTATTATTGCCAACAAACCACTCTTGTTGAATTTTGTCTCGAATAAATATGAATGATTTGATATTAATGTAAAATACTTAGATTTACAACATACTTAAATGGTTGTTTAATTTACTGTTATGTTAGTTTTTTTAATTATGTTGACCAAGTATGTTACAAAATATTATTGAATGCACTCAATGTGACAAATAATATGCATCATTTCTCAATAATATGTATGGTAATCAAGTTGAAATTAATATAATGTGCTTTGAAAATCCTCTAAAAACAAAACCAACTGAAAAATAATTTCCAAAATTCATTGTCTTACTACAAGAATAGGATTTTTGATTTTGAAATAGATTATATCATTTACTGTTGTAATCAGTGAATATTTTTCTATTAAAACCAATTTGGGATCATTTTATAAAGTTTTCCTAATTATAAAGTTCTGCATAATGATTTCAAAGTTTAATATGCATTGTGATATGCAATTATTCCATAAAATTATAAATTTGAAATATTATTTTGCCACTTGGCCTTATCACAGGATTTGTTTTGAATATTGTTTCAAATCTAACCTAAATATTGATTAAATTAAGAATTGTGTTTGACATAAGCATAATTGAAATTGTTTAAGTATTCTTTGAAATGCCATGATAATGTAAGATGAAATGCCAAGTTATTCACATGGCTTAGACAAATGAGCTAGTATTTATATACATATGAGCCTTAATGCTTGCTCAGTTCCAAAACTAATTTCCTTTGTAAGAAAATGGCTTCTCCTTTTAGCTATAAATTTACTTGGTGATAATGTTTATTCTAACTTTATATATATTATTTTAAACAGATGAGTTGATTATTTAACAATGAGTTAATTGCTTATTATTATTTTTGGTTTATTTCAATTTGATAATTTTCTGCCGATTAATATATCATCAATAATTATACATGAACTCCATATATTATTCAATTATATTACTACTTTATTTATTCTGCATGCAAAGCATTATATGTTATCATATATAAAAAATTAAATATTGGGCTGATTTAGTTGTCATATATTTTTAGAAATTCTTAAATTTCATTCCATTTTTTCATTAATTGAGAAAATCATTATAGCTATTTTTAAAATATTATCTTTGACTAAACAATGTAAAAATAGCTGCTTTAGTATGAGAGGCATTTTTAGATGTCACTGTCTGAATTCAACTTGTAACTTTTAAAAATTAAATGCTTTAACCATTTTAGTTAACTATATTCTATAGCATAGTGATGAGATTATGATACATATGAAAAATATTATTTTTTTAATTTATGTATTCTTGCTAGAAACAGTATATTACTTGAAGACGACGAAAATGTAAAAGTTAAATAAAGTAGAAAGAAATGTGTATTTAAATTGAATAAATTAACAATTTGTTTGAAATTGTATTATTATTATTTTGCATACTTTGTAAAATGATCAGTGAAAAAAAGGGATGCTTTATAGTTATGGTGGGGGGGGGGGGGGACTCTATGCCAGACATGAATGTATAATCAATATTTAACTATTGTTTTTTGTTTAATTGCACTTAACTTATTGTATAGTGGCATCCATGAGAGCATTTGGAGAGTTTTCTTGGAAACCTTATTTGATTGCCTTGGGAATGGATTTAACAAGGTATGCCAAAAGAAAAGAAAAGTCCAATGCTATTAAAAAGAATTGAACTTAAAATGTGACTTTTAGGAATGACGGATAAAATAAACTTGCTACAACTTTTCAAAAACTTCCAAGAAAGGTTTTCCCTTTTTAATCTTTGATAAGTATTTCAAATGTTATTTATGTTTAAAATTTATTTTTGTCTATAAATATTTTTTTTCAAGAATATTTGTTAAATTTCTAGTTGTGAATTCAAAGAGACCTATACAGTCATGTATATGCAACATAACTATCAATATTTAAATGAAGATTTTTTTTAATTTCAAAATTAATAGCTACTTTTTTTTTCAATTTCAGTTTGCATTTATTGAGAGAAAAATCTGATTTCAATAAAAAAGAAAAACAGGAGATTAACCGGCGTGCCTTATCTTTACTTCTGTATTTACTCCGATCTCCATTTTATGACCAGTATTCTAAGTAAGTTCAGTATTTTTTGAAATTATGTTGCTTTATTAAAGTAATGTTTATTTTATTTTATGATAAAAAAACTTTCCTTTTCCTAGGACACGGATAATAAATATGCTCCAAGGCATATCTAATCGTCTTATTGGAAGTGGTCTCCTTTTGCGTAAGTATTTTTAAAACAAATTATCTTTCTTTCATTATCTTTCAGCTTCACTTTCTTTCAAGTTCATTGCCAGGTTATCCCCTCCCCTTCCTTCTATACTTGATATCAAACAGCATAAAATATTATTAATAACCAATTTTCAAATGTAAAAACTAATATTATATAGATCACTTGATAGATTCTTTAAAAATTGCTCAGTTATTAATTTGACATAAAATAATATTATTGGTGGAAAGAAGTACAATAAATTTAAAGTTAATAAACCTGCTGTTAACTACACCATGATCAAAACTATTTAGAGTAATTGAGAATACTATTTTTTTCTCCCAAAAAAATAAAAAATGGATTTTATTCTTAACTATGATGCTGTACAGATTGAAGGAATATAACTCAATTATTTGCCATGTAGGAAATAAATAATTATGTTTTAAAAAGTTTTGGTTTCACTTTTTTATTATTATTATTACAATTGTAATTAAAGTAAAAAAAATGTTAGAAAATAATTCTGAAAAAGCACAGTGTTTTTAAATCTTTTTCTACCTTAAAGAAAACACATATTTTCTAGCTCATTAAGAATGTACAGTATTAATGTACTTTAATTCTGCAGTTACCATTCCCAATTACTCTTTGTGACCCTATTTCTTATTGCAATTTTTTTTTCATCTACAGAAAAAATAAAGTCTTTGAATTTCTTTTGCATTAATGCTATTAATTGACATATTTATTAAATTTTCAATTAGAATTAATTGCTTACCAATTGAAAAAAAAATCATTTGTTTCAATTATACATTTGGGTAGAAATAATTAATTTTAACACTCGGACGTTTATAATTCCCTCTTCTAATTGTTGCATGTATTATTTTCTTATCAACTTTCATTTCTGTAAAGGCTAAACATTATGTGGAAATGTGGTCTTCCTCATATGGAGGATTCATTCTGTGCATAATAATTCAATATTACCATCAGAAAATTCTTTAGTTCTGCTTAAGCAATGCACAACTTTAACCCAATTAGAGCTTAGAAAACATCATAGATTTAGAGTAGGAACCTTGTAATCAGATACTCATTCATTATTTATCATTCAAAACAATAAATTTATCAGTCTAGAGTAATTGCCTTATGTTTTTTCAATTAAAAACTTGTTTTCTGCTTTGAAAACTGCTAATCTTTTAATTTGTAACATTTTGAGAGAGCAGAATTCTTCAAAAAAAAATCCTTTAGGCAAGATGGAAGGCAAAGGTATTCCTTTTCATCTAAATTAGTATTTTAAAATTCCATTCAATCCTTAGATAAAAGCCATATGGGACTGGTCTTTCTGAAACATAGTTCCCCAATTAATGCCCCCCCCTTTCTCCCTCTCGACGCATAAAATTGTGGATGTTGGATAATGCTGTGAATACCTTACATGGTGTTCATCAGAATTTTTTTTTTTCCAAAACTAACAACATAAATTATCAATGTCAAATAATTAAAATTAGTGCTTGAAAATCATTTTTTAGCCCCTTACTTCAAGGCATCTGTAGCTATTGAAAAACTCTGAATACAAAAGTTGTCAATTTTAATGAAGCCCTAATTTGGTTAACTTAATTTTTCTATCTTCAGTATTAAGGAAGTTATATAAAAATGAAAATTCCAACCCACCCACCATCCACTTTGAGCTAGATGGCCCATCTATAAACTAATTTAAGGTTTTTACATTTCTTACAAGTTGGTTAAAATTCTAACACAACTCTTCTAGTTATCTTGTTCACAAGATAATATAGGCAAAATGTTATATATATATAACTTTGGAACGAAAGGTAGTTTTGGGTTCTAGGGACCATGAATAATGTATAACTCCTGAAATTTTTTGAAAGTCTTATCATGAGAATCTTTGCATTAGGTTGTTTTCCTATAGGAATGTATCTAAAAATATTTGTTTAATAAATGATTTTGAAAAAGATCACTTATTAAAATGCATTTCGATAATATATTTTTCTGCTTACAATTAAAAAGTTTTACTTCAGCATCCTTTCATTTTAATTTTTTTAATTCCTCCAAAGTAAAAGACTTCCCAAATTCAAATTACCATTGAAAACCACAAAAATGAGCTTGACAAGCAACTGATCATCTCCACTAATTATAAATAATTGGGGTGGGGGCTAGCAGTTGCAATTATCAACGTCGGAATTGGTCATAGATTAGTCTTCAGAAAATGATTCCTTGCATTGCAGCTAGTGTTCAAGATATGTTCCTGCCGGCTGAAGAATTAATATGCTATTTTCATTTAATCAACAAATGTTAACCTTTCTAATATGAAGCAATTTTTTTTTTTCTTTCTTGTATACCAAATATCGATAAAGTATTGTTATTATCAAAAAGAATTCGGACTTGAGATTTTGACGAATTTCCACATTTTAGACCTCCCCGAATTCGAAAAACACATTTAAATGTCTATCTGTGTCAAAGATAAAGCATAATTCTTTCCTCTAAAAGGGTGAAATTTGGTTTACGACTTTTGTACCAATTTCTATCAAATTTTGTGTAAATTGAGGAAGTTTTTCAGTCCAGCTATTCGAATATGTTAATAAGATAACTACAGAGCAAATGGAGCTAAATAGATAAAATTCGATACACATATTTAACGTCTAGTGTAGACACCTGTCAAATTTTGAGCCAAATCCAACGGGTGACCAGTGGTTGGTCTGGATTCCAGAAACCTGTAAGTGCAATAACACAAAATCACAATAAATTAAATATATCAAATTTTGTATGTGATTTTGTAGTTTTGTGCGAAAAAAAATTTTCGGTCGGTTGAGAACATGGCATCTAAAACATGAATTCGATTTTAAGATACTATTAAGCAAATGCCAGGGATTAATTGCCATAAAACTCGACAAGCATCACAACAATAGATTAAATAAAAATGCAAAATATACACCAAAGGTTAGTATTTTTAACTATTGTATGCCAGTGCCATGCAAGGCATTCTCTGGATATAAACCTTTCATTCATTCAGTACTTCATTTCAAATATTGGAATTCATCAAATTCTCTAACACCTTTATTAGAGATTGCGCTAGAAAGTTTTGGGGAGTCCACTCCTGCTGGTCAACATAAATATTCGACAAGCGTTTTGCTTATACAATTTCTTTGATAAATTAGTTAATATTTATGGCAACTTTTTTTCCTTTTTTTTTTAGGTCCATTGATTGAATACATTCCTGAATGGCAACAGCAATACTTTTATGCTTGGTCATCTTGAAGACTATTTCTATCTATATTTCGTGTGCACAAGATACAATGCTTTATACATATATATGTGGTTGATTTGTCTAAAATCGTTTCATTTTGATAATTATCAATAAATTTTATCTTTTGAGTTTGCTGGTTTTATACATTTCACAAAAATAGGATCATCATTCATTTTACTAGACCTTACTAAGTTTATAGTTTATTTTGCTTTGTTAAAGATGTAGTGTATATGACTAAATGAAACACTAAGTTGTTCAACTTATTGCTCACAGTTTTAATATAAAATACTGGTTTAATATGAAAAAAAAATCATTTATCTTCAGTTTAATCATAAATTTTTCAACTTGCAGTCTTTTGTGCTATGTCAGATATATTTTTAAGTGGTATAAGTATCAGAAAAAAATTAATTATTTGAAAAGTTACAGCTTATAACTTTTTTTTCCTGTTTACATTTTACTAAAGTAATATTAGTATAGTATCAGTTTTTTTTAATCATTTATCCAGTTTAACAAAGTCAAAAGTTTATAAACAAGGTAGAATGTATTTCAGAGAACATTATACCAAATCCAAAATAATTTTTCAGAAACGGAATGCATTTTATATGTTTAATATTATAACTCCTGTTATTATTCTCAAGATATTTCTTGTTATACTAAGATTTTGATACCTATGTGAAGTATATCGTGTAAAGCATATAAACTTAAATATGTGATTTTTCATAAATCAAATGAATACATGAAAGGAAAATATTTTATGAATGATGGCATGAAGAAAATATTCCATGAGACCACAAACAAATTAATTTTTCAATTTATGAAAGTTTGTTTCCAAATGCAATTTCTATATTATTTGTCCTGTAAAAAGAATTAATAAAATAATAAGCAATCAATATTGTTCAGTAATTGATTACAATATAGCATTCATTATTAAGATGTATGATTTATAATAGTATAAAATATATTCTTAAGATGCTTTGTTATATTCATAAATCTGATTTTCTTTTCTTAATTGATTTTTGAAGCTAAATTATTTCAACAAAACACCTCTCATTTTGATGATTAGTGATAAAAAGTAATTAAAGCATAAAAAGTAATTAAAAACATATAGATTTAATTAAATTAAAAGCATATTTCATATAACATATTGATTAGTATAATTATTTTTTTCTATTTACCTTTTAGTGAAACTAGTTTGTTATCAAAACTTAGAAACCAGAATTGTTATATTATTCGACATATATTTACTATTAAGTTTACACTTACATTCTACAATTAATTAGCTCTACTGTTACATGTAACTGAATACTTATTTTTATAGCTAGCATAATAATAATTTTGTTAGTATTCACTGTGTGTAAATCCTCTTTAATTAAGCAGTTTAATTCACTTTAACATATATATTACAAATACTACAATACATACAAATGAAAATATTGTTTGCAAATTTATATGTTTTGTTGCAGCTGTATAATATTTACTGATAATTTGATCTTAAAAAAACAAATCAGCAAAATATTAGATCAGTTATAGAACTGTGAGCACTATCTATAACCGATGCATTTTGATAGTTTGAAGTTTGGTTAGTTTTTAAAGTGTGAAAACAAATGCACTTTCATTATACTAACCAAATTTTGTTTCTAAAATATGGAATAACATTTTTTTTTTTTTTTTTTTTTTTGCATAAATTGTACAAAGCAGTTTATTATGTCATTATTACTCATTAGTCTTATTTCATGACAGCTGGTTCACTAGAGATATTCATTATATTTAATTTCAGTTTGATAATACTCCATGTCCATGATTCATTCAAATTGTCACACATTAAAGCTGTGTTATTTTAATAATTTTGTATATGTTTTGTTCATTGCACATATGTATCTTTTTAATGCAGAATAATTCTTTGATACCTAAACACAGTTATGTCCGATTCACTCATCACTAAATTTATTTGGCCATCTCATAACTTCACTTTTTTCCATTCTATATATAGATTTTAAACGGTTTCCTTCTTTATATTTTAATAATTGAACAAAATCGTGAGACCAAATATTTGATGAAATAGTGAAAAAAAGATTTCAGTTTCATACGCAATAATGAAAATATAGTTAAAACTGTTTTAAAAGTTAATTAAAATTAGACTAAAAAATATTACAGAAACTAAACTGGCATCATTGAAAAAAGATTTTTGGACTTTAAAAAGTACAAATTTCTTTTACAAGATATTATGAGAAAATATCAAAATTTAGCTTATTTCTTTATTAACTAAAATTCTAATTAGATTCTCAGAAAAAAAAAATCACTACAAGATGCTCTTTCTTACTTTCCAATGTATATGTAGACCAAAAAAAATTTACTGCACCATTATTACTTATCAAATATAATTGACTAAAAGGAAAAGCAATTACTGAAAAAATTGAATCAGGTAAAATAATTTTCCACTATTTTTATACACCTAAGAAACTAGATAGTTTTTTTTTTAATTGAATACACTTTTCCAAAATACAGACAAGTATGAATTTCATTCAATAAATAATGGACTTTGGATTTTCAATGTAAAAGGAAGGAAAGCAGAACACCATATCATCAGCATCAATAACATTCATTAATAATTTTTTATTTTCAAAGCATTTTAGAAAGACAGCAAAAAATGATAATTCTTAATGCAAAATGTATTTGAAGAATTTTTTTAAAACTTGTCTTCATAAATTTACTATAAATTATAAATTTATTTCATTATTCTTGAACAAAAACAAAAATTCCTTATATGTAGGCAGTATAAGAGGAAGCTTGCAAATAGTACTTGGGCTAGTTACTATAGTATAACAAAACCCTTCTAATTTTTATCAAAGCAAAAGAAAGTTGGCAACTATTCATCATAACTTGAAATAGGAGCAAATTAAATGAATATTTATATTTAGAAATAAAAGATGTAGCTCATGTTCTCTAATTTAAAAGCACTCGAAATTAGGGACTCTGGTGAAATAAAACGTTAAATAACATTCATGCTATCTTGATATAAATCATGAAAAGATTATTTTAAAAAAAAAAAGCATTAAAAACTTTTTTTTTGTGCCTGTTTATATATCTGAGCATTAATTTCTGCAAACTTTTCAATTATCAATTTCCTTTTTTTTTTTTTTTAAATTGCAACAATTAAATTTCTAAGGTAGTTTTGCATTTGTTGGATTCTTTTTTTTTTTTTTTTTTTTTCCCCTCCTTGAATTTTTTCTAAAGGTTCACAGTGCCTCAGAAGCAGTAATTTTGAAGCAAATCTCTCAAGGTAGGAGCATTTAAGACCCCTCCATAAATGTTTATGGTAACATACACAGTTCTTACAACAATTAAAGAATTTTTTTCAGTTCCAACATATTTTTGTTGACACTAAATCCACTTTCCACAGTCACATAACCATGCGACTATACTATAATTAATTTGACAACTGCCAAAAAAAAATTAGAAAATCCTTTAAACTTCAAAACATTTGAATAGAAATCGTTTAAATGAATCAAGCTGTTCTTCATATTCATTTCTTAATTTTTTTCAGGAAAACATTAATGATAATTGAAAACATCTTTGTACTTTCCAAACACAGTGAAAATGTGTGCTTAGGAACAAAGAAACAAATCAGCAATTCACTTTGCATATAATAACGTATTGTTCTTCAGTAAAAGTGGATTTAAACAAGATACAGCCTTTAAAACAACAAACTTTTTGGAAATGCATTAAAATACTTGTTTGTACAGCACAAACATAAAACATTCTACTAAAAAATATCTTCACTCAATTTCAGTAACTCCACTAATATTCAAGTAACCGTAATTATTCTTTCAATATTGATATTTTTTCTCAGTCATGAAAATTGAATTGATGTATGAAGAAAAAAGGGGAAGTGGGTAGAAAAAGTATGAGAATATTTAATTTTTTAGAACTAGGGCTTTCATTCTTAGAATGTTTCCAAAAATTGGCATTTTTTGGATGGGGGAGATTTAAAATTTTGTTTTCCCGATTCTCCCAGTACCATGACAATTATGCAGTAATTAATAATTTGACTTATCAACTCATAGAAAAGTATATTTTTATATTTCCTTTATTTATTTCAAATTATCCTAACTTACAAAAGGTATTATTAATTTCAAATTAAAACTAAAAAATAGCATTAGTTCTCTTGGCAGATGTTAAAAGCATGCTTTCCACAAACAGCCATTTTGCATATTACTTTTGTCATTCTGTAGATTGATTGGCAGTAAAAAAATTTCTATTTACCACATTTTTAGTGATGTCTATGGCGACTTATTAATAGTCAAAATAATTCGATTTATAATGCAGGAAGAGTGCAAAGCTATTCAGAGTGGCCGAATATTTGTATTAAAAGTACACTTCTATACATTATCACTACACTTTTCATTGTCTCATAAAAATTGCAACAAATCATGAAAAGTAACTTATCACCTTCAGATAATTCATTTTACAATAACATCAAGAATTTGCAAAATTAATTAGAAGACACAGAAATTTATTAGACAAATGTTTAGCTAAAGATAATAAAATGTACTGTCTTCTAGAACATAAAACAGTATACATTTCAAACAGATCAGGAAGTATAAAATATTTGACAAAATTTTTTCTCTACAAACATAAAAAAAAAGTTGTTTAAGTAATTTTAAGTGGAATAATATAAAATAATAAGCTTTTCCCATTTTTATAATTCCTCATCAATAATAACCATAGAGCTGATATATAAAGAGCAGTATCTCAGCTCTATGATAACACTTTTTGTTGGTTCCCAAAGATAAAGTTTAGGTAGCAATTAAATCAAATTTGTTAGGTTTATGCTATTCAGGTCCTTTCAAAAGAGTAAATGCTAACTAAGGCATCTTCTGTTTTACACATTGTATTTCAAAATGAGTAAAACAGAAGGTACCTACCTCAGTGAAACCTAAAAATGTCAATGCTTTTGATTCTGCTCTAGATCATGTGTGAATTAATGACTTACAGAAATAATTAAAATTCTGGAAGACATTAACTTGCATGTAAAATCCAAAAAATGTTCACTTCTAAGACTATATTTTAAAAATATTATGCTTAAACAAAAGCAGCATTTACAACCTCAAATAACTTTTGATAATATGCATTAATTTGTATTCATTATTAAATACAAATTAATGTAACATGCATTAGCAAAAGTAAGGCAATCCAAGAGAATACGAGGAATATATGCAAGTGTCGAAACCACAGACATCCCATTAGTATGGGTACTGATAACAAAGATTGAAATAGAAAAATACAACAGTAATGCTATCCAGCATTGAGAAAATAAAATGCAGAATAAAAAACAATATTGATCAGAAAAAAAAAATCTAACAGATTAATTGATTTATGAATTGGGGTAACAAGTATCACTGCAAAAATTGCTTTAAAAAAATTATGGAAATGATTGAAAAATTTCGAATAAATCAGACCAAATGAATTTGCATTTTCCTTTTCAAATTTAAGTATGCACCCAAAAGATAAGACTAACTGAAGAAATATTTTTCTCAATCCACTAAACATTCTGTGTTGACATTAACAGAAAAGGACTTAGCAAAGTAAACTTAAATATCCAGAAAATTGTTACTATTTCCTCAGATATTATCAAATTATATATTAATAAGGGAATGAGACAATTTCCTGGTATTTTTTTAATTTCTATTCCATAGAAATTTTATGTATACAGTGTAATTTTTGTTTAAGTCAAATTCAAGATTCAATTTTTTAAATTTTAATAGTAACCTTACAATTGAATTTAAACAATGTAACTGCATATAAATTGAAATCTTTAATTAGCTTTTCTAATTCTCTTAACACAACTATGTAGCTTACAACATCAACAACTGCCATTGCAATTCTTATTATAGTTGCAAGAACTTAAAATATACATGATCTCTTAATTATTTTGTACTAGCTTTTACCCACAACTTCGTACGCGTGGAAATAGATTGGAATTTATAGCATCAATGGCTTTATCTTGTTACTCCTGTGCATGCATGAATTTTCAACGCCAATTGGGACAACACAAATGTATGAATTTTCTATGCCAGTTGGGGTAACGCAATATAGATTATAAATTTTTAAATTCCTTTACTCTGTTTTATTTTAATTCAAAAGTACTTCAGAATGAATCCGAAAGATCTATTAATTAACTATGTTTAATTTTAAATATATCGAATACTAAGAAAATAAACAGAATCACGTTAAGCCTAATCTCATTGGTGTGGGGGAAAGAAAAAAAACGCATGAAGCTTTACTCATTTGGTGGGAAGGTTAGTTTTTAATTAATAAACAATTAACCACTCAATTAAACAGAATAAATAGTAGCCTATGTCCTATTCCAGACTATAATCTATCTCAGCTAAATTTCATACAATTCTGTTCAGCCGTTTTGGCGTGATTGACTTCCATCCATCCAAACAACTTTCACATTAATAGTAGTATAGATTTCTCTTAACATTTTAAAGTGAAAATAAATTTTGATTTATTAATTCATATAAGGTGGAGCTTTAGGAAATTTAAAAAAGGAAAGGTGAGTAAATTACACTTTATTAATAAAAAAAATTACAACATATAGAAACAACTGAGATGACTACACAACAAAATGTATACAAAAATTAAGGAGATTTGCTCCACTTGTCTCTTCCATCTGAACCACGATCCTCTTTGTCATAGCTTGGACTAAGAGAACGACTTCGACTTTTGCTTCTTTGAGAATCAACACTACTACCACGGCTTCGCATCTGTCTTTCACCATTGGCAACCTCTCTTTCATTCTATTAAATAAAATATGAAATTAATATAATTATTGACATTTACATGCACAATATAGAATTCAGAATAAGAAATTTAATTAATATCAAATTCACATGTGTCACCTTACAAGCTTAATAGAATTATTAAGAATTAAACTTATTAGGAAAAATTACCACTAAAATATACTTTTTCTGTTAGTAACCATAACAGAATTCATACACATTATAAACTGAAATGCTGAATTTCGGCCTAGAGACAGAAATTATAAAATAGTTTCTAATGTTTTAAATACTGTTAATTAGCTTTGGTATTCCTCATAAAGAATACACCTTATTCTTAATCTCGCACCAAAATCAAGAGAGAAAATTATTTACATCATGTCTGAATCAGAAAATAAATAGAAGCAATAAGATTATCTCTACAAAATGCTCAACAACTGAAATCAATAGGAACCCATTAAAAATCCACAAAAACAAGTATACTTAAAAGAGAATATATTGAAGCATTCACTTCTGATCAACAATATTTAATTACTCACATTATTAGGTGAAGGACTTCGGCTCTTAGATTGCTTCTTCCTTTCAAGACTACTGCTGCGAGAGCGGCTGTGAGCCTTGCTTCGACTTTTACGGAAAGGACTCTTCTCCTTGCTGTGACTCTGACTACGCTCAACCCGCTTTGGACTTTTACCCTTGCTAGTACTTTTGCTGCGAGATTTGCGTAGAGAAGCTGAGCGACTTCTTTCCCTGCTCACACTTCTGTTACGGTTCTTTTCTTTGCTTGCACTTCTATTTCGACTTCTTTCCTTGCTTACACTGCGGTTACGAACCCTTTCCTTGCTCACGCTTCTATCACGACTCCTGTTCTTGCTCACACTTCTATCGCGGCTTCTTTCCTTGCTCACACTCCTGTTGCGTCGTTTTCGTGGAGGGCTACGGCTTCCAGATTTACTATAACTACGCCTGGACTTTTCTTTAGATTTGGTTTTCTCAACACTTCTGGACCTAAAACAAAAATTATGAATAAATAAAATAATTGAAACTCAGCAAGACCAGTTTTAGCCGAACATGAAGAATAAAATAATAAAAATAGAAATTGCTTTCAAAGCTCTCATATAATTATAATTGATTTTTTTAAGAACATTAGAAACTTTAAGTGAAAAGAATGGTATAACAATGAAACACTTATCACAGAAACGGTATTGAATGTATAATTCTATAATATAAGGAAACAAATGTATAAAAAATTATTTTAAATTTCAATTCTTTAATCTACACTTTTGATAAGTTCTTTAATTGGCCATTTTATTTAATTTTTGGAGTCAAAAAGGGATTACAAAATATTAAGAAACCATCTAGCTTTGAGAAATAGTTAAATATTAAACATATTAATTTATGTCACTTTACTGACAATCAGGACAAAAATATTATTAACTGCATAAATCAGAAGTTAAATGTATAGTTGTGGTAAAATCCAAAAATATAAAAATAATGAACAAATAGGTATCTCCGATTTCATTTATTTTACAAGCAAAACCAATGGAATGTCGAATTCTTTAATAGTGGTAAATAATAATAATAATAATAAAACTAATAAAACTAGGCCAGTTGAAAAGTAAAATCAAATTAGAAGACAAAATTTTTTACAACAATCTTGATTTGCCATATAAAAATAATAAACCAATAAGTGTTGCAAATTTTTAATCTAAAGAAAGAGAGAGAAACTCTGAATTCTTCAGTATTAGTAGATGGACAAACACATAATAATTAGCCAAGCTCTAGATTAAAATAATTTTTTAAAAAGTGTAGGCAACAGTCTTGATTTATCATAGGTAAATAATAAACCAATGGGTGTTGCCAAATTCGTCTAGTCCACCAGCGAAACTAAAGAGCAATGATAATTCTTTAGTATTAGTAGATGGACAAATTACCCTTTTAAATCAATATCGTATTAAAGCTCTTCACTAATGAGAGCAGAGGCAAGAACATATTATAAATTTGATTTTTAAAAAAACTTAACAAGGAAATTTTTAAAACTAATACCTGAAGCATCAGACAAAATTCCAACTTTTTAATTAAGATGACTCATTACATATGTTAAGGAAATAATAATGTCATTAAATTACCTGGATCTGGAATGAGAGCTGGCTGGTGTTGGTGTGCGTTTCTTTGGTCTCCTTGATCGGTTGTAGCTTGGTGAACGAACTTGACTAGGTGTTCTACGTCGTCTACTCCACCTGCCTCTAGAAGGACTTCGGCTTCTACTATAACTATACCTACAAAGCAATATATTAAATATAAGCACAAATAATCACAAAAAATATAGGATTACATTATTAAATTAATAATTTCAAATTTGTCAAATAAATAAAAGGCTAATACCTACATCTTCATAATTCTGATCAAATTAAAATTAGCAATGCTAAAGAACAATATAAGTAGAATTTTATAATTATTTATCAATAATTAAATGTTACATCCTCCTCAATATATAACACATAATAATTTAATCATTCAATTTTCATTGAAGATTTGCAATCTGGACTTCCTTAAAGATAATAATAAAAAAATTTGGTTTTTCCCATTTTTCTTATAATTGTTTTTAACTTTATCAAAACTAATGTATAGTAATTATGCAAACTGTACTTAACTAAAAATATTTATATTTCATAAGTTTTTTTTAAAAAATTGGCTACTCCACTTGATTTAGTAAGTAATGTCTGAATATGTCGGGAGAAAAGAGTAATACCGTCTGAATATGTCAGGAGAAAAGAGTAATACCAACTTTGTCCAGACAAATTATAAAATCTTTTTAATAGCATATTTATCTTCTTCCAAAGAAAAAAAGTCTTTCACATTCCATTTGGGAATCATGCTTCACTGATAAAAAGGATCAAAATTTAACCATACAAGAGAAAAAATCATATATGTATTTGCAACTTTAATTTGATACAAACACAAAAATAAAGGACACCCATTTGTATAATTATAAATTAGTTTTAATGCAGAATCAAATAGCATCAGATGGCCCCTGTGCATTTTATTCAACATATAATAATCTGATTTAAAATAATGCACAAACCTCATCATTTGCTGCGAAGCTTTTGAATTGTTATTGCAAAATATTACTAATGAAAATGAGAAAAATGTTAAGGAGCAGCTCCCGTATACGGCCTAGTGGCGCCATTTTTTTCGCCAAGAAGTCGCCAATAATGCGTGTTTAGGATGTTGTGATTCTTAACCGGAAGTTTTGAAGTCACATTAGGCTTATTTCCAAGACTGACAAAATGCAATAGACTATAAGTCAGGGGGTGGCGATGCCCCCTTTTTATTTTAAATAATTCAGATAAATGTTGTGATTATTGACTAATTTTTGAAGCCATGTTAGGCTTAATCCTAGGACTGACAAAATACACGAGCATAAGTCAGGAGGAAGGGGGTATTGAAATACTTATGATAAAGATCCAAATGAAACTATTTGTTTAATTATACGTATAATGAAGCATGATGAAATGCTCACTTGCTTTTATGTATAATGAAATGCTCAAAATTAATATTAAATGATTATGACAAAATTATTTTTTGCTCCAATTTTTAAATATGATTTCTTAATTTTATGCTGAATATGTTCTCATGATATATAAACATTGATATTTTTTTCATTTTAAAAGCATAGTTTATAAAAGTTAATAGCTGTATATGTGAGTTGCTCCTTATAAAAACACATAAAAATACTGAATATGTTCTAAGGTTTAAGGTTACCATAAAGAAGAATACATACGCAACCAGAAATTATCGTTTATCCGCCAAATTTCTCGCCAATTTGGCGGAGGCTGTATACGGGAGCTGAGCGAATATTAATTCGTTCATTCATCTCAAACATAAATTTGAAATCTTAAGCATGAAGTACACCTCATAATCAGATTTTTTATGTTAATAAACTTTATATTGCTGAAATGAACCATGCAGTTATCAAAAAGGGATATTCAAACAAACCTGTGTCTTCTAGAACGAGACCTGGATCGAGAATAACGCCTAGCCTTGTAGCGATCTCTTTCCAACTCTGGACAATCTCTAGCCCAGTGGCCATGTCGATGGCATCGATAACATTCAGCACTTGTCTAAAATATAAGAAGATTAGTTGGTTTTTGCTGATAATGAAGTGTTTAAAAAGCATAATTATTAAGTAAAAATAAGACTTACCCTACTTCTCATAGGAGGACGACTGGATGGTCCCCTGGCCCATTCTACAACAATCGTTTGTCCACGAAGTTCTCGTCCATTTTCATATTTTATTGCATCCTGTTTTATTTTCCAAGAAAAAAAAAACATCCAAAATTAAGTATGATAATTAATATTGCATTTTAATATGGCTAAAAAAATTTTTTAAAAGAAAATTTGGCTAAAATTTTTATGCATAATTTGATTTTATCTGCAGTCATTGAAGATCGGAACCTACTTAAATAAAATTTGACAATTTATGAATATTATAATCTATTCCTAAGTATAGAGCCATTCCATGTTTATTCTTGTTGTTGTTGTTAAGTTTCTGCATCATTATAAGAAACTCTTTTCCTTCCAACTTGTCCAATAAAAATGTAAGCAGCCATTTTGCAACCATTTCTTCACAAAAACGGTACGAGGTCCATTATTTACTAACAAGAGCAGAGCGACCAACAATCAACACTTCTGTTTTCTTCAGTCTTTTGATAATCCAAATTTTAATTATCCACACTCTTCTATAGGGCAATAACTCTTCAAAATACTGGCTGGGGAAGTCATTACAGGAAAGACATCAAAAGTGGAAATCAAAGAAATATTCCAATTCTTGAAATTTTCTGCATCAAATCTTCTTGTCTTCAGAATAAATGCTCCAATAGATTTAATATGCAAGGAAAAACAATGAATTATTCACATTCATTGTCAGTAACTTGCTTGGTTGGATATAAAAATCAGCCATTCGGTGTTCACAGTCACTGAGCACGATTTCATACTTATTAACTTTAAAATATAAAATTTATTTCTATATAAAGTTTTTTCTCCCAAATTAAGAAATTTTATTAAATATAGTATACCATGCTTAGTATGTCAATAAGGAACCAACCAAATAAGTTACCTACTGTTTATCGCATTTTTTGGTTAAGAGAATAAGATCCGGAGAAAAACTAATTTTAAAAACCCAAAATTTGTTTAATACATGGAACTTTTGATATGCAAAATTTAATTCATTAGCAATGCTGAACAATTGACAGCTTTTTTAATTAATAGTATACTAAGATTAAAAGAAAAGACTAGACTTTCTTTTTAACCTGCCTAAGTAGCATAAATTAACACCCTAACCTTCCAATGTATAGAAAATGAAAGTTACCGAGTTTTAGCCTGAAGGAATTTATATTACCTGATTTCCACAACATTACAGAAAAATGTTGTAGTTAAAAGAAAGCCCAATATTCATGAAAAAAATTCTATTCTGCAAATACACATGGCCAGGACAGGTCAAGAAGCTCAGTCTGTTCTTAAGTCAGGATATACATTCTAGTCTTTCCAAGTCTACTCGCTTAGGTTCAGATGCAGAAAAACCAAAACTCAGAGAGGGACATTTCTGACTGCTTAGCTCAGAAGTCAACTGTTCAGTCAAGTCATTCTGTCCAGTCTAGAGCTTGTAGCAGACATCTGGGAGGTGCTCCACTCATTCCTCTAATTTGAACCGTGTCAAATAATTAACATCAGTTACTTTGAAAAAGATACAAGACACTAAGGTATAAACTTCAATATCAAAACTTCTTGGTTAGAATATTCTTTCAGAAATACAGATGATAAATTACCCATTCCCTTCTATATTTTCAATACATGTAGGAAAATAAAGTAGCAAAGAATAAAAAAAAAAATAGAAGTCTACCAAGAAGTTTAGAAATGAAGTTAATACAGAAAGTGAATAAGAATAAGTATTTTGAATCAAAATGATTCATCACAATTTTAAGTAGGCAAAAAGAAAAATCAAGATGATTTTAAAAAATTGAGAGAAATCTAAAATTATAATATAATAGTAGAGAGCTTTAAGTATAAACTTTAAAGATTTATAATCCTAATAATACAACTTTTTGTATTAAAAATTAAATAAAAAGAAAAGGTTATTCATAATAACCGACTCAAAAATATTTTTACCTCAGCATCTCTTTTGTCTTCATAGTCGACAAAAGCATATGCCATTCCAGTACCTGCAAATAAGAATAAATTCAAATTTCAGAAATTGAATAATTAGATAAATTAAACTGAATCGTCTAGTTAAATTACATTTGTTGTGCTCTCAGTTTTAATTTTTGCCTCAAAAAAAATTGTAAGCAACAGACTTGGTTTAGTTAAATGATATTTTTAAAATAACCAATGGGTGCTGCTATATTAATATAGTCCACCAGCAAAACAAAAGAACATAAAAATCCTTTAGTATTAGTAGATGGACATTTTCAAAGAATAGAATGAACTAGAGAAAACATCAAATACGTTAAAAAATGTCAAAATTATACTGACTTCTTTTGAGAAAAGCATTTTGTTCCATATATTAAACTTTATAATGTATAAAACAATTTATCAAATCAAAATGATAGATGCAAATTACCTTGTCAAAAAAATTTCTGAAGCAATCTACTTTTGATATCTTAAAATTTAAAATTTCAGAAAGGTAAAAAAACAACATCATAATAACAAGGCCCACATTAATGCTTTATTTTAATCCACTGAAAATCAAATTAGAATAATAGATACAGAAACAATTTTCATCATTATATTTTAAAATTGAAGTTTTAAATTTAAGTACAAAGCAAAACAAAATCTTTATTCACACTTAAGTATTTCCAAATAACTTGTGAATGATAATTGTAATCTTGTTCAAGTAATTAAAATAATTAGTCTGGATTCAGATAAATATGTTTCAGAACTTAGATGACATGAAAAATTTATTTTCTAATTTGAAAATATGGCAATTATTATAAAATAATTTTAACTTTCAGAATTATGATTTTAAAACACAAATAAAATTAAAAGAAGCTTTTAGGATTCTTTAAATACCTTCATTGCCAATGGAAGATTTTTTTCAAAATATTAGACAGCTTCAAGATAAATTGAATTAGTATGTATAATATATTAGTTAATTTTGTAAACAATATCTCAACATTATAAATTTTGTAAAAATGCCACATTTCATGCTTATGGATGGATTATGACTACAATGCATCAGGAATAGGATTGCAGATTACTAAGGATATTATCCTTGGTTTTGAAATATTTTTTTACACCTTAAATCAAGGCTTTGTTCTTTTTTACTTGTATGTAAAATTAACAGCAATATTTTATGAATTGCACAAAATAGTTGAAAACACTGATGAAAGATAAAGTAAAACAGATGTAGCAACAAGATTCATATATCTTGCAAATATAATCCAATTTTGATAATATCATTGATATGCATATTTTGATATGTGAATCCGAGATACTTGCACTCTGTTGGGGAAAAACACTTTAAATCGCAATTGATTTGAAATACGAGATTTAAATGACCACTAAAGACTAAAAAACAATCCATAAACATTATTCTATTTTATTTTTCTGGATCAAGATTAGATAAGTCCACAAATCTGCCAAAAATGAATGACATTTCATTTTTGAGCAAAAAAGAAAAACTCGTTATCGTTTATCCACAGATTCATATATCAAATTAATAGAGTCTACAGTTATTAATAAATATCAGTCAATTTTAACAATCCGAATAAGAGGTACAATAGGATATCTTGCAATACTAATGCATTTACGATGGATTTTATTTTAATATTTTAAGAGATTTCTTTTCATTACAATTTCTTCAAGAATCCTTCCAATAACTGCCTTCTGCAACTGAATTTTTGAAATACTGAGATGAAATTAAAAAGATTAATTACCGTTTAATAGACCAAAGGCTCTTCTCATTTCAATAGCCTATAATAAATTTCTAGCAGGATGTATATCCCAGAAACAGGTAGCAGAATAATTATTACTTGGACATCCATTATATCAGATTTTATTTCCAGCTTAGGTAGCCTTTTATAGAACAAAGACTAAGGCACTTACTTCAATTTATTTCATTTCACCAAACCTATAAGTATTTCACATTTGAATAACAATGAAGTACTCATGAGATGAACGAGGTTATGAAAAGAGGAACATTAATTACTTGCCTATTCTTCGCATTTAAAGTAAGAAATCAATCCCAAATAACTTATAAAGGGTTAATTTATTTAATATTAACCTGAATTACAGTTTTACTGGCTGTTTAGAAAACTACGATAAATCAAAATGAATCGGATGAAGTTAAAGACGATCCCATTTCATATATGTACCTCCTTTATCAGAATTCTTAAACATCTACTAGAAAATGAACAGTATAGCAAAGTTAAATAATCATAGAAAAAATTCTACACCAGATTTGGAAATGAAGAAATTTTGTATTGCTCATAAAATCTAACATAACAAAGCAAGTTGCAAGGGAAAAGTACCTAGCTAATTACTACAATCACTGAAAATTAAATATTTCATTGGTTCATCCTTTTGACAGAATACTAATATTAAACATATTAAAACAAATTTTATTCTATTCCGAATGCTACATCATAAATTCAAGTTCGCAATTTTTAAAGATTATTACGCAACGTAATTTTCCGATTTGAAAAGATATCATCTGAGCATATTTTTATCTACAAAGAGCAAATTTATAGTAAAAGAGATAAATTCATATAATTTAAGTTCATAATTATGCATGTATTTGTTAAAAGAATAACTAAATAGATTATAAGACTCCCTCAAAAAAAAAAGTTTTATCACGTTACGATATCATTCATCGTATTTCGCACAAAAAGTTAAAATAATAAATATCACGATATAAAATATTTAATGAACAAAAAAAGTTAATAAATGTAAGCAATCTATATAATAAAAAAAGTAGATATGATCTTTCACTAAAACCTTCACTAGGTAGCAAATTCAAAGATTCCGATTCTTACCGTATTTAACATCGCATCTCAGTAAAGTACCGTATTTTTCAAACATTTCTTCAATGTCTTTTTCTTTACATTTCAAAGGCAATCGGCCGACAAATAATTGAGATCGTCGAGACATTCTGGAAAATTAAAAACTGCGAAGAATCTAACGCGGTGAGTTATGTCCGTAAAGAACAAAATGGCGCTTCTACCGGTTCTAAATTCACTGCGAAGGAGAAAACAAGCCACGCCAGGGATCAACCAATGAGATATCGCCTTTTATCGATTACGCCGGTCGCTGAAGGAATAAATAGTTTTGTCATTAATTGTAATTTTTTGCATAAATCAATTGCATTTTTATAACAAAAAAGCATTTATTTTTAGATTTTATCTCATCTTAATACTTATTTGCACATTTATCAATATGAATTTTAAAAAATACATATTTTGCAAAAATATATATTGTAGCAAAACAGAAAAGCATGGCAACTATCGAAAATTAATTAAGATGAAGAAAGAAATAACTAACTACAAAGCGCCGAGAGAGAAAAACATAATAGAATAGTTAAGGAAAAAATAAGATTTAATCATAATTTCTTACCATATTTTAAGTTGCATCTTACTAAACTACCATATTTTCCAAATAAATCTTCTATGTCTCTTTCTTTTGAATCTAACGGCAAACGACCCACAAATAATTGAGAATGTCTCGCCATTACCTAAAATAAAGTATTTTAAACCATATACGAAACCTCAAATAAGTGTTGAGAAATTAAGATGGCGACGATCGAAGTGAAGTTGACAATATTTTGACGAACGAAAATGATTTGATTCCGATTCTAAAGTCATATCGATATAATAGAGTTGCCCGGTGATAAGAAGTTTCTAATGATAATCAAAAATAATCATAGATTTTAGTTAAAATAATAAATATGATAATGATATAATTTTTCAGAGGTTTTATATAGAATTCTAAATAAGATACACACACAATAAAGTATACTGAAAAAGATACATGTTAAATTTTATACCGTTTTTGGAATCACCATGGAATTAACTCATTGATTGACAAATCACTTACTTGCTTTTGCGTGAAAGATTTATAGACAAAACAAAATTCTTCTAAACCTTTAACAATATATCCTTAAAATGCTGAAAAGAAGTTCATAAAGTCTTCAAATCTTTTTCACGGCGATCGATTTCGGAGTAATCATAAATAACTCTTATAGAAGTAACATTTATTAACTATAATTCTAATTTCAGTGTTCGGTACGATTGAATACTGATTATCATTCATATTATATTCTAACGAAACTTCATTCATCTTTAATCTCATTTTAAAACGGTTTACAGAAAATTCAAAATCCTGGTAAATTATATCGTTTACTTATATCATAAGAAAATTGTATATAATGGAAAACATATCTTCATAAGAGTTCAAAAACTTGAAACTTCATTTCGTGATATCTTAACTTACAATTATGGAAAAAGCAATCATCTAAATTTGTTTTTCTTTTCCGATTTACATATGTGTACACAAATAACCCCTTCCCGATGTAATGATGAAAATCATGAAAAATAGCAAAATGCGTTAAAATACATAACAGCAATTTTATAGACTTCAGTTATTCAGTTGGCTATCCAAAATATACCTCTAGTTTTCACCCAGATATGTTACCAGACAAGGAGAATGGAAATCTTAATATCAGTTTTCGTACTATATATATATATATATATATATATATATATATATATATA
>JAPMOR010033402.1:50587-85911 GCA_026543865.1 Argiope aurantia
AAATCTAAGAGAAAAGAACACAGAAGGAAATAACGGGTAAAAGTTTTAGATCAACATCTGCATGAATTCATATTGATTGAATAAAAGGTCGTCGAAGAATGCCCACAAATACTTTTATATTAGTCAGAATTCGAGAATAGGTGAAAAATTCCAATTTTAAAAATGATATTCTAAGATTTCAAATATTATTATAATGTGAAAAGTGATTTTTTTTAAAAAAAGAAGAAAAATTAAAATGAAAAAAAAAATCTTTCTCGAAAAGCATTGAAAAATAGATTACTAGAATTCTGAATTAGACAAAATGTTAAAATCAAATTTAATTTTTACTACTTTTTGAAAATCTGCCATTACAACTCCATTTGAAATCATAGAGTAACAGTTTTAAAATAGAACTTAAAAGAATTTTTTTCGGTGACCGATAAAAAAACAACTTAATGGCATTTTTCCGACTACCCTGTCTTTTTCAAAAAAAGTCGAGTTTTTCAAAAAATAATGCAGATATATTCATCACAAAATTTATCAGTTATTCCTTTTATATGAAACATATTGGAATCGCAGAAATTTCGCTAAAAATTATATATATACATCTATATAATTTCTAATTTGTACTTTTAAAAAATCTACTCCTGATCTGATTAGGCTGTCGTTACATTCTATTGCTCTTCGTGATAGGTATTTTTAATGCCAACAGATTTCTAATTTCAAGTTTTCCTTTGAGACTTACAGATTTTTATTCAAACGCAAAACATTGGCGTTAAAACTCTTTCTTCTCCGATGCAAAATTAGAGGTCGTTTTGGATCATGAACTCAACAACTTAAACTAATAAAGCTGCTGTTTAGCATTTTTTCCAGGAAAACGTATGAACTTCATAATCCACTTGACAAGATTCGGGCCAGCTATGTTTCTACAAACATAGCGTTTCAGGAATATAGTAATAGTGGTTAACTTTCTTGGAGAAATGAGAAATTAAAATAATAATAACTAACTAATAGATTTGGACGCATATGAATGTTTAGCAATCTGAATGTAATATGTATAAAGGAGTTTATTATTAAGATAATAAAGAAACAAAGAATTATTATATGCATCCAAAACATATTGTTAGGATTTTAAAATAAATTTGTGCGACGCCATTTTCATGGAATAGGCTAGACATAGCTATCAACGTACTTTGTTGCTTTAAAGTATTTACATTATAAACGATTCTATAAATGCAAAAAGAATTTTTTTTCAAATAAATTATAACAAAAGGTTTTAGTAATTTTTATATATTGATACAGATACCAACTTTACAACCGAATTTTTATACCACTTAAAAGAATAATAAAAAATGCACAAGCAGTTAAGATATTTTATCATTTAAATTTCATTCAAATATTTTTTATTGGGGGTTCATTATTCCATATTATGTTATTTCATTTAAATTCAAAATGGCATTATGAAAATACAGTATAAATCAAAATAATTACTCAGATTACAAATGATTATAATTTCCTTGTAAACTACAATTAGAAAAAAAAAAGAGCTTGAATGCAATACAGAAAGAAAAAATGTCTTACTTGCATGTGTAATAAATTCTCTATGTGACTTCTCAAGTTCACATCCACACAGACGACATCCATGCAGTAGCCATTTTATGTCAGATATTGTGAAGCATGTTTATTACAACTGATGTGTATTCGATATTCACATGCATGATCTACCTGTAGTTACCTATATCTTCTGAATTAATTTCTTGTATAATCATTCCTTAAGAAAGGCAGACGATTTAACCGATTTAACACCTTCTTTCTGTGAAATGATGAATGATTAGAAGTAACGCATAGAGAATTTCCACATAATGATGAAATTCATCACTACATTTATAATAGTCACATGATCAAAGAAAGGCATAAATGGGAATTATTAGTTCCAAGCAAAACTTTAAGTTTTCTTGTGTATATTGTTCAAATTGTTCTTTATATTAGTGTTTATAAAAATTACAACCATTTGTAAATGATGCAATTGTTTTGAATTACCTGTAATCTCAGAATAGTGAGTATTACTTTATTAGGAATTGCTTGATGGAGAAACAACTCAAACAGCAAGGTTTTTTTTTAATGGAAATGCATTCATCCTTTGTTTTCCATTATTTTTCATACGTTTGGGGCAAATTGAACCTTTTACGTACTACGAAACGAAATCATTAACTTCTGGATTCTGAACTATATTAATTTTGGACAAAATTCAAATACATACATTTGCATTTAAACTTCCTTATATTTCGTGGGCATAAATGAAATTATTAATTGCAATTTATCCTAAATTTAATTATTTCGTAATCATTCGAACTCAGAATTATATTAACATTGGATTTGCTTCGTCTTTTATTTTCTGACCCTGATTTTAATATGTGCCAAATCTAAGCATTGCTTCAGCAGATTCGTTTTTAAAAACAAAATATATGTAACTTTTAAATTCTTTCATATGGTATCTTAATCCCGTATTCTGTTCGGACTACGCCAGTATTTGGTCGTGGTTTCTATAAAGAACATTTAAAATGCACCTTAAAGATTTATCTCTTTCTATAAACACTAAGAAAAAAAATTTGATTTCCATTTGTAATTAAAAATTTACCCCTTAAATACATATTGTTACCGGTTGTCTACATCCAATTCCCCTTAATTTTATTCAAAATCCCTTTGATAACCACAGACAATAAATCATGTATAAAAGAAAAAAGTTGACATTACTTTCGGTGAATAAATTATACCGTTTTTTTTTTTTTTTTTACGTTTGAATGTGGTGAATGATCAAGTTCAGTGTGTTACTTGAAGGGATAGTTTCTATAGTCGAGTTCCCTATACTAAGGAGTGATTTATCTAATCTAATTATTAAAAAAATTATTTCACATCTGTTGCTTGCTATCAATGCTTGATGTATTCGAAAATTATATTAGATACAAGTTAGATTCTTACGAAATACTATATGTTGCCAAAAGTAGACATACAATTTTCTTCAAAATAAACATACTACATATCTGGAATTTTTTTATTTATTTTGTTACGTATCCTATAACTATTTTCCCATAATGAACTTGAATATAAACAGTAAGGGATATACCTATGAGGGCTGTTATTCCATAGGAGCGAAAAGTTGCAGTTAAAGGATTCAAAATACTTGAAGGCTTGAAAAAAGGTGCTTAAATGATGTTTGCTTGTGACAGCTTGTGACAAAAGAAAAGCAAAAGAAATGTTCGGCTGTTCGATGTTAAGTTTTTTTCCAGATAGCATCTCTGTAGACTGTATATTTTGAACATTTTAACAAGATGTGGGATTTGATGCATAAGGAGTTGTCTGAGAGATTGAACCTCTGTAGAAGACTTGGAATAATGATTTTATCACAAATCATCCGTGCAATAAGTTTATCTTGAATCCTACTTCTTGTCCAATTAATGATTGTGCTGATGTCTTGGAAATCCCCGATCAAAGCTAGATATTTGTCCTTGTGATAATTATTTGAGACGATTTGGGTAGAGTTCTTTCTCAGATTAGAGATCATATTCTCCGGGCAGATCCATTCTATAAATGGCTTAGATTCCTTGAATACTTGCGTAAAAGCGTTTGCGTTTTCGTTCCATATGATTCCAGAGTGGCCAGAAACCCATAAAAAAAGATTTCTTTTGCTCAGATTTTTCCTTGGTAAATTTTTGAGGTTAGACGATGAGTAATTTTAGGCGAATGGAAATTGATGTTTTTCAGCACAATCAAAGCAGGATAACTGTCCGAAAGAATTAGGATATCTTTATTTGGGACTGTCAGTTCACCCAGAGCTTGGCAGATCGCTAAAATGTCACCTGTAAAAATGGAATTTATGGCATGAATGTGGTAAATAAATTTCTGAAAACAAAAAATACCAGCAATTGAGATGCGGTATTGTGATTTCGGACCATCAGTGGCTATGATGAAATGATTCGGAAATATGTTCTGGATGCATTCAGTGAAGTTTCCTGCTAAGACAGAAGATGGGAATTCTCTGTTTTGGAAATTGAGATCATTCAGAAAAATTTCACAAAGATCAGGGTTGGAATGTGGAAAAATTAGTATTTTAATTAGATGCTCCGGAGAACAATTAAGGTTTTGAAACGTAGCTTTGACCATTTCTTCATCCTTTTCAATCAATAGGACATTTAAGTCATCAGAATTGTTGGTTAAAGATGAGAAAGGAAAATTAACCATTTGTTTGATGAAAAATTTGATTGCTAGGCTTTAATTTTTTTCAGAAAGTATTTCTTGCCTTGAAAGTTTTAATAAAATGGTATTGGGGGTCCAGATGGGAACACCAAGTGCTATTCTCAGTGCCATTGTTTGGAATGTATTACAGGATTTGAGATGTGCTTTAGAGAATTTGTTAATGATAAGACTACTGTAGTATAATAAACTAAGTGTGCTGTTATTTACGATTGAGAGTAAATTTTTTGTTCTTGGGCCGTGTCTCCTGGACCCTAAAATTTTGAGACCTTGTAATTTTTTTAAGTGCTTTATTTTATTCCGGACTTTAAAAAATTTTGCCATTTTGATTAGTTTTAGCTAACGGAATCCCAAGATATTTGATCAATTCATTCCATGCAAATGGAATTCCGCCATACATTATATACGGAAGTGAAATTGGGCATTTTCTCAAAAGATTAACTATAACACTTTTTTTTTTAGTGCTAATGGAAATTTTATAATAAGAGCATTATTTATAAAAATTTTCCAATGTATTTTGCTATTTAGTTTCAATATAATTCATTGAAGGATGAGAACAATAAACAAATCATCAATAATGATGAAACACTTGACATTTGTGTCTAATGTTTCAAAGAGATAATTCATTAAAATGACAAAAAGGGTCGGAAAGAGAATATTTCCCTTCGAAAGGTCCTTATGAAGAAGACTTGGATCAGAAATGATGTCCCGCCATCTAATCTGAAACGTTCTTTCTTGCAGAAAATGATGCCTCCATCTTACCTGTAATGCCAAGTTGGAGACATTTATAATTTGGTTTGGTTTAGTTATATTAACGCCCCGTTTGAAGCAACACTTGGGCTATTTTGGGACGGACCTCGTAATTTTGAATCGCGGTCAGATGACGAGGACGACACCTGAGCTGGCACCCCCCTCTCCACACCACACCAGCGGGAGGACGTCTGGTCAGGACGGATTTACCGTGCAACTGACCCCCTTACACGACGGTTTTTCGGTGGAATCGGGTCTCGAACCTCCGGTTCCGAAGCCGAGACTTTACCACCAGGCCACCGCGGCCCCGGAGACATTTATAAATGAGGTCATCTATAGGAACTAAGTCGTAGGCATTTTTGAAATCCAGACAAACACCAAAAAAAAATTTTTTTTCTTTTTTATGTGCCTCAGATATTACTGAGTATATTTTATATATTGCTGTTTGGTTATCTCCGTATGGAATAAAAGCATGTTGGTTTGTGTTGATTTTGTTGTAGCGAGTTAAATATTGTGCAATACGATAAGCTAAAATCTTACAAAATACTGAAGTTAGAGCTATTAGTCTACAGGAGGTTATTTTTGTTTTATTTTGGGATTGAAATTATGATGGCATGTTTCCAATCGTTTGGAAGTAAATAGAAATTTAATAGCTGTTGGAAAATATCGAGGATTTTGCAAAGAGCTGTATCATCAGGTTTTTTTTGAACCAGGCTGCCGGGATGTTATTTGCACCTGGTGTGGAATTTCTCATTTTTGGAATGGCTCTTTTGAGTTTCCAGATTTTGATACTGCCATTTAAAAATTGGTTGTCATTACTGTAGCCCATCGGAATAGGCTCCAGCTCATAATTATGCAATGCATTTTTTTAATTCAAAACAAATAATCGTGCATTTAAGGGTTTATTTGTATTAAGAAATATTTTTTGAAAGCATTAAATTTTTGTAAAATGCATTTTAGAATTTAAATTTTTTTTCTCTAGAAAATTATTTTGTGCACATACTCTACAAATACTTGCACTGAAAATTTTGTAATTCCGTTTCATGGATGAAGAAATATAAAATTTTGTCTTATCAATACGTCCCTGTACACTTGCAAAAAGTTTTAGAAAGCTGTCTTCCTCGTGCATGAGAAAATTAAATTTCAAATAAATCTTAGATTAGCGAAAGGGCACTTTAAAACAAATATTTAATTCTTCAATTTCCTGAAAAAAATCATTGATAATATTTTTAAAAAAATTTTTTGATAGTAATGCAAAACAAAACAAAAATTGTTGAATGTATTATTCCTTTTCGTTCATAAAACTTATTTAATGAAATTAAAACTATAAAAAAATGGTATTTTACAGTCATATTACATTGAAACTTCTAATGTGTTAAATAGGAAAACTGAATTCTAAATTTTCACATTTCTTTAAAATGCATGTTTCAGATTAGTTTAGTTATATTAACGTCCCGTTTGAGGCAACACTATGGCTATTTTGGGACGGATCTCGTAATTTTGAACCGCGCTCAGATGACGAGGACAACATCTGAACTGGCACTCTCCCTCTCCATACCACACCAAACCAACGGGAGGACGTTTGGTCATGACGGATTTAACGTGCAACAGACCCCCTTACACGACGGTTTTTCGGTGGAATCGGGTTTCGAACCTGAAACCCTCCGGTTCCGAAGCCGAGACCTTACCACCAGGCCGCCGCTGCCCCCATACTTGTTTTAGAAAAATATATACACTTGCCAGGAAATGTCTGCATACAATTGCACAGTAAACATTCAAGAGTCAACAAGAGGATACTGTAATGACTATATTAATTTAATTTTTATTTAAGGTATTTCTTACAATTCATTAAATAACAATAACAATTACATAAATATAACACGCATTGTTTTAAAGTAATAATAATAATTCAAAATTACATAAAAAGTTACCAGAAAAAATTTGCGTACAGGTAAAAATTAAAAGGATATTTGTAAACTAACTTTTATTTTTTTTTAAACTTCATTGTTTGTTGATATGATACATACTTGCAAACAATTTAGTTTTGTTAAGTAAATTTGAAATTGCATTTTGAAGATTTAAAAAAAATAGTATGCATTTTGTTTGACTTAAAGTGGATTCAAAAGGGGAAAAAAAATAAGAGATTGCTTCGGGAGACAGGAAAAAGACTACGGAATAAAGGAAAAACTCTTAGAGCAATTGACAAGATAGTTGGAAGAACTCGTTCTTCTATCCAAAGAGTGATCAATAATTACAAGTTATCGAAATCTGTTATCTCAAAACCACGTATTAGCCGCCCATCTAATCTGATTTTACGAGAAAAGCGATATATCCTAAAATCAATACGTTTAAATTCAAACTAGTAATTAATTCTCAAATAGTAATTGATATTAGAGAAAGATTTAAAAAAAATCTCTTCGTGAAGACACTATACGGAAAATACTGAAAAATGCTGACTATCATGGCCGTGTAGCTGGTAGAAAGCCACTCATTACATCTGTCAATACGCAAAAATGTTTAAATTTTGCCAATGAGTATGTAAATAAACCTTCTGAGTATTGGAAAAAAAGTAATATTCTCTGTTGAAAGCCAGTTTTGTATCTTTGGCATCAAAGGGAGCAAACTGGAGTGGAGAAAACAAGGTACTACTTTTGAGAAGCAGAATCTTGTGCCTACATTTAAACACGATGGAGGTGGCTTAGTGATTTTGGGGTGCATGGCATCAAATGGAGCAGATGGATTAACTTTTATAGACTCCACATTAAATCATATCTGATATTTGCATACATTAAAAGTAATTTTGAAACATAGCACATAAGATTTGAACATTTGAACCTTGGCTATGACATTTGGTTTCAACAAAATAATGATCCAAAACAAATTGACCACAACGTAAAGCTCTGGCTGTTGTACAATATCAAAAATCAGTTACATACTCCTTCATACTTAACCCCATCAGACATTTATGGGACTTATTGGAACGCAAGTTTCGGCAACATAACATAGCATCGAAAGATATGATGAAAGGAATGATTATGACGGAATGGAATAACATTTCATCTGATGAAAGCATCCGTCTAGTCCTATCTATGCCTAAACAACTGACAGAGATTCTTTGATATAAGGGTTATCCAACCAGATATTAAAGTTTAATGGACAGTCCATAAGAATATTTTTGAAGACTTTTCTCCTCTTATGCAAACTTTTCTGATAATTTTTTTGTGTAATTTTAAATTATTATTATTATTATTACTTTAAAAAATTTGTGTCATATTTCTGAAATATTTCATGATATTTAATGAATTGTTCAAGAAATACTATAAATAAAAATTAAATTAATATTGTCAGTATAAAGTACTTTAATTCTCTCTAGAATGTCTACTGCGCGTTTGCGTACACACATTTTCTGGCAGGTGTAAATGCTTTCAAAAAACGTTTCTTAGTAGAAACAAAGACATAAAATCTTAACCCCAAATTCTTATTTATTAGATCAATAGATTTCAGGTGGATTCAAAGAGATCAAATACCATAAAATACATGGCTTTTACTTTACAAAGTTGATGATTAATAAAGATTAACTGCAATTGGTGACCAACTGGAACGCCACTGCTTTCCTGATAGTCGAATTATTGAGATGAATTGCAAAAATATTTAAAATTGCATCCTTGGCATTTTATAAGACTCAAAAATATGAATTTAATCGAAATTGAAATTTATGCGATCTTTTTCTATATCTGCTTTCAAAATAAAGCATAGAGCAAACTGATAGTTCTAATGCCAAATTTGTGGAACTATTGATTAAAAAAAATCAAATTTGGTGGCCATATCATATTTCTTAGAATATTATTTAAAAGAGTCAACCGCCAATGTTTTCCAAACAAAATTTTTGTAAAGAGTAAAAAAAAATTTTTAATCTCTCTTAGTCAGATATGCAAAAAAAAAAAAAAAAGAGGTAAAAAAATAAATAAATTGGAATTAACAATATTTTTGCGAAATTACACTGAAACTAAAAAGGTGTAATTAAAAAGAAAAAGTGAACATCCACTATCACATTATTGAATACACAAATGATATCGAATGGGAAGAAACATTTTACTTTTCAAAATTTATAGCAAGAAATTTTAAAAACTCACTTAATTCAATGACTTGAGTACAGAGACAACTTTATGTTTCATTAAATTGAGGGAATATGAAAGACTACTTTGGAGTTAATATAATTAATTCATGTATCAAGGATAGCAAAATTTGTTACTTCTTAAAAATTTTTGTTATCTCTTTACCTAAAAAAATTTACAAAATAAAACACGAAATATAAAATATTAATAATGTAAATATTATAACTTAAAAGAATTTGGCCGGTGTCCTGGCCTAGGGATAGCGCATCTTTCCCGTGATATGAGCGTGCCGGGTTCGAGTCCTCGTTCTGGTATGGTTGTTCCTTACTTTGTGTTCTATCTGTGAGGTGTGTGAAGAAACACCCTGTAAAAATATTTTTTTAAAAAAGTCTCCGAAGGTAGGCACATACCTTAAAGTCTATTAGAACAATGTATCATTACATCGACAAGCTCTTAGTATTGACATTAACCTTTAACATGACTGCCAACCATTAAGTCTTAGTCGTAGTTTAAATCCATTTTTGGCGAGAAAATGCTTACAGAGTGCAGTATTTTTACTTACTCTTATACGTAGTATAGAGGAAGTATAGTAATTGTTGAAAAATTCGAACGTGAGATTTTGACTACTCTACATGTTTTGGACCTCCCTGAGCTCGAAAAATACTGTTGGAAAATGTCTGTCTGTCTGTTTATCTGTGACAAAGATAACTCAAAAAACCCTTCGAGTTAAGTGGGTGAAATTTGGTATAGGTCTTCACACCGAATTTGCAGATTTCTATCCTATTTTGAGTAAAATCTATTCAGAAGCCCGTCTGGCCGGCAGTTTGAATATAAGTTAACACGATAATTACAAAACGAAGAGAGCTAGGTAGGTAAGATTCGGTACACAAATTTAGCATCTATAGTACAGGTACTATGAAATTTTGAGCTAAATCTAACTACAGGTTGACTGTTTATACTTTCCGTAACAAGTAAAAACGACATGCAATGATTTAAATATATCAAATCTGGTACGGGATTTTGTAACTACAAATGCTGTTTTCTGTCAAATTTTTGTTTCAATCGGTTGAGAAAAACGTGTCTTAAACTCAAATTCGACTTTCGCATACTATTAACCGCATGCCAGGACTTAATCGCCAAATAACTCGCCAAAGATGATACGACAGATGCAGTCAAAATGGTAAATTCACGCCAAAAATTAATATTGCGTAATTATTTTAAGTCAATGCCATGCAATGTGTTCTCTGGTATGACATGTTTATTAGAGAGTTTCTAGAAAGTTTTGGGGTGATAATTCTCGGTGGTTCAATCATAACATCATAATTTATATAGAGGAAAAAACATGCGAGTAAAAAATTGAGCGAAACTTTAATAGTGTTGCCAATATCAATAATATAATAATCGTATTATTATTATAAATAGTATTTGAAAAACGTTTGAAATCTAACTGAAATTAAATAAATTGTCACATGGAAACGAAACTAACGACAATAAAAATTAATTTTTTTATAATTTAATACTGTAGCCGCTCTTGTAACACTAACCGCAGAGACAGCGCCATCTGATGCCTGGAGGCGATGACTCAGTTCAGATGAGACGATGGTATGTGCTGCGTAATTTGATCCATTCTTTTATTTGTATATATTTAAATCATTCCACATTTTATATGTATAATGTCTGTGTGTAATGAAACCTGAAAATAAATAACTGTCACACTAATTCTTACTTTACTGAATCCCTTCACGACCCCACAATGCGATATAAAATTAATTTTGGTATGATAATATCTCAGGAGATATTTTGAGAAAATATTAAAATTGAAAGTAATTTTAATTAATTGAAACTAGATTTCATTTTGAAAAGGATATCTTTTAACACTGTCACAAAGAAAAGACAATTTTAGAAGACAATTTTGTTCAAATCAAATTATTAAATAAAAAGAATTCTTACACTCTCGTTTAAAAGAAAATGATCATAATAAAATAGATTCAAAGAAACCCAAACACGCGTTTAAACTTATACCTTATTCAGAAACTTCTGGAACTTTCTAAAGCGGATGGTTTTACACGGCGCTCCAATTAACTGTTAATGAAATAAAGAAAACTAATACAATAAAAGAGAAGAAGACTCTTTTATTTTTTTAAAATCAAAATATCCAAAAGAAAAAACAAATCTCTAATTATAATAATTGTAAAAAATTGTAATTAAATTAGAAGCCTGTAATTAGAAAGCAAAACAAAATACCGTTATAATTTTATGCAAAGTACCAATGTAATGTTGACGCGATATATTTATTTCATAAAACAAAATTAATGAAATGTATCAATTAATGAAATGTATTAATGAATGTACCAACAAATTTAAGATTAATGGTATCGCATTGATATTTAAAATCTGGAGCAAAAATTAGACAGAGTCAAAATTAGATTGTCTTCTAAATGCACATTGCATTCCGCGGTTTTGAAATTTTATTTATTTATTTTTCATGTAAACTGAGCAAATATTTCTTCCTTAAATTTCAACAATCAAACGAAAATCACGAGATTAAATATTTGATTAAACTACGAAAACGTTTTGGATATTATTGCGATATTTGAAATATAATGTGGAAATTTAAGCACACAAATAATTTTAAAAAACTATCAAAATTCAGGAAAAAGTCGCAAAGCAATGAACTTTTAGTAGAAGAGAGAGATAAATCATTAAGGCCATTTTAGTCTTAAAATTATTATCATTAAAAAGATAATTCATTAAATTTTAAAGCGATGTAAAAATTATTTTTGTGCATTAATAATATCGAATGTTACCTAGTGGAAACATCGAAATTTCATTTAGTTTTCATCAGAATTACAAAAAAAAATCAATCCAATATCATATTTCGATCTTCCAAAATATATTTGTATCAAATTTAGTAGCTCACAGTCAAACGGTCTGTCCTATAGAATGTAACACACTATTATTATTAGAAGGATGAAATAACTCATTACTGTCATTTTAGTCTTAAAATTGTCGTTTTCTCTTCCTGTACTTATTTTTTAGACAGTTTCTTTTTATTTGAATCTTTTGAGAATTTGAATTTTTATTGTATTCATTTTCTTCCTATTCAGTTTCTCCAAATTAAGGAACTGAATTTCGTAATTTTAAGTAATTACCGAATTTTAGTTAAGTGATTCAACTAAATTATAGCAATTAATAAAATTGTGAGCAAGATAGTCGTTGAAAGCGGATTTTTAAAATCAAATTATTGGAATGTCAGTGCCATGTAAATATTTTCTAGGAACATACCGAACTTGCGCATTTATGCAAAAAAAAAGTAAATTAATTCAAAAAAAATTACATTTGATAAATTGACTATCAGTAGGCAATCAAATTGCTTATATTATTATTCGAATATTTTTCTTCTTGAATCGTATTGCTTTACCGCAAATAAATAATGCATAACGCGAAGAGTTTGAGCTAGAAATCGACCATGAATCCTAATTTCCATTACACAGATCTATCACCCAGGCAACGAGCCCTCGTCGACGGATGCATTTATTGATCGTCACTGCAAAAGGCTTTGTCAGAAGAGAGACTTCCCTTTCCTCCCAGGACATGCGCATTACATCACTGAAGGGACGTACGTGGAATGGCGGCATGCTGTAGAAAAGTGAAGAGAGAAGAATAGAAAATAATGATACGAATTCCCAACTTTTAAAATTATGTCAAACTGTTGACATTATAATATGCTTTATTTTTTCGATAACCCCTTAGTTTCCATCATTTTGTTTTCAAAAATTATTAAAAGCCAATAAAAATCTACACTATTTCAGTAATTTACAAATATGGCATTATTATTATTTTTTTTTAAATTATTCGAAGCCTCCTTTTTTAAAATTTAGAATTCATTTGCGAATTCAGTGTAAACGAAGCCCTTAAAAAATAAACTTGTTTCCGAGACGCAAATACATAAAAGTTTCCTAGTTACATTATTTCATTTTTTTTTTTTTTTTTTGTGCTTATGTCAGTCAACTTTGCAGCGATATAACGTTGTGCAATCGCTTTTCCGACCTTGAAAGTATCGTAGTAGAAACATGCAAGAATAAAGATAACTTTTTCGTCGAGTTGTGAAACGACTAACAGGCAGCATAAAAAGAAGTCAGTTGGTATTCGCCGGCATTGAAGCTACAAGCCGCTGAGCGTTGAACTGACTTGCGAAATGGAAGTTCTAAAAGAATTAATTTTCACCCCTATAGGGATTGCCACCTGCGTTATAGTGGCTTTGTATCTTTTCGTTCGGTGAGTGATTTATTTATTGAATCTGTTTTCGGTTTACTAATTAATACTTTTACAAGAGAGATGGAAATTTTAGTCTTTCCTTTTTTTGTTTGTTTTGTTCGATATTCCCAGTTCGCCGTAAAACGAATAACAAATTGGAATAAATTAATAAAAAGTGAAAATAAAGTTTAAAAAAATTTAATGCATTAATCCTTAATATTTCTTTGCAATCCAAAATTTAATAAGATGCTTATAATATTTTCTAAACGGATTCGGCTGTTAAATTCCTTAAAAGATGACATAATTATTTGGATTAACTATTAAAATTAGTAATAGCAATCTCAGTAAAATTTAGTCTATTCTATTTAAATAAAAAAAATGAAAAATACGTGTTTTAAGCTAAAGAATGCAAGCAACTTGAATGGAACCAGTGGTGTACTAAGAGTTCATTTATTATTTCTTACTGATATTTTATTTCTTTTATATGAGCTACCCGTCTTTGGCGACCAACTGGTCAGCCGTTATTATTAAGTGCGTAAAATTTCAGTAAAATCTTTCCCGTGTATTTTAGCCTTAATGATTTCATTAGAAAAATAATATTAATTTTCGAAATTTGATAGACACTAATTCGTACTATTTTTAAAACGTTAAAACTATCCTGCCCAATGTGCCGTTATGCAGTTAGTGGCTAATTCTTTCTATCAATCATTATTATTTAAAATTTGAAATTTAATCTGAAATGGGGAGTGGTAAAATTTGCATGATGATTCAGAACGTGCTAAAAAATAATATAAGTAAAATTTAGTATATTCTAGTGAATTTACGTGAAATTCTTCCGCTCTTGAATTCTTTGTGTGATGCTGAATATATTTTGTAATTTTGTTTTGGATAATAAAGATAAGCTCAGTACAATGCGGAAGTAAACTTATATCTGATATTTTTATTCATTTAATTATATTACAGAAAAGAGAATTAGTGATTAGAAATGCAAAAACTGTTTAAAAAAATCATTCATTGATAACTTTTTAAATGTTAATCCGTATCTAAAATTATCAGAAAATGTTTTAAAATGTTGTAAATTTTATTAAAAATATGTTTTTTTAAAGAAACTTGTTCAATATGAAAAAAAAAAAAAGCCACTTCATGACTAAGTTATTAATAATAGAGGTTTAAATACCGACTAAAATATTGCTGTAACACTAAAAATCATTTGAACGTCATTACAATAGTAAAAAGTAATGTAAAATATATCTTAAAATTATTATTTTTAAATTTATTGAAATGAAAGAAAAATTGTTTGGCATCTAAATTGAAATGATAGAAAAGTCATCAATTTTGAATTTTCAGAATTTTAAAAATACTTTTACACAAAATATTTTAGGAAATATATGAAATTAGGATATTATATGAAAGTAAAGTGCCGAAATATTGCTATATATATAAAAAATTAAAACTATGAAAGAACAATTTTCAGATACCCTTTCCCAATCTCTAATTTCCAATGTCTTATTACTAGATTCAGCGGTTTGTTTTCTTAAGTAACTGATTGCACTGCACACATCCTCCTTTATTATTAGTAAAGATAATGTGCTGACTTAATTAATTTTCTGTTTTTTAACTTGTATCTAATTTGATTCGCTTACTAAATGAAATTAAACGATTAGCTCCAAATAGCACTGTAATAAATGTTTTTTTAATTAAAGGAAGACTCTTAACACAAATCATAAAAATCGATAATTAAAAAAGATAATTTTGGTAGCAACGATGGTTATTTCTGTTATTTAACGAAAAACATAACCTTATATAGGCTGTTATAGAAACTACCTGAAAAGCATTCCTTCCACTGTTTTTATTTGTTTGAAGTCACTCAACTTACATGCATATTGTCAAAACATTTATACTTTATAAAATTGATAGTATCCATCACTCTTGATGCAGATTTGACCTCTGTTCGTATGGTATGGAAATTCGGCGATAGGGTGCACTAGTGGCAGCAGAGATCCGACCCGAAATAATTTGGAACTATTTCACACACAAGAAATAAAAAAAAAATTACTGATGCAGATTTAGCTAATACTCTTGTAACACAGCGTATCTGTATAATTTCTCATATGAAAGATTTTGACTACTGAGAATAAGGATTAAATTTTTATAATAATAAAATATTTGCTAAAACATAAAAGTACATTATATGAAAATTTTTATAAATTATCGAGAGAGAAATGTAAGTAATGATGCATATTATTACACTGTTATAAAATACAAAAAAAGCAGTTTTTTAGATCACTTCTTTAATATTGGGTTGTTCGGAAAGTAATTTCGTTTTTTCCCGTCAGAGGATTTAATTGTATTTTTTTTGCACCCAACTTCACATTTAAGCCGTATCATTTTTATATGCTTTGAGAGCACATACAGCAAGGCTTGTGTGTGAAAAATTCCAATTCATTCTACGCAGTAGTTTTTGGTTGGTGCCCTTTTAAATATGGAGAGCTATAAGCAGCATTTTCGACATATCTTACTGTTTTACTACAAAAAGGGTAAAAATGCTGTTCAAGCCAGAAAGAAATGGACCCATGTGTATGGAGAAGGTGTGTTGACAGTACGCCAGTGCCAGAACTGGTTCGCTACATTTTTTAGACGGACCTTCACCTCAAATGAGGAGGTCAAAACCCACCTCGATCCGTTTTTTGGCAGCAAAGACCAAAAATTTTATGAGCGTAGAATGATGCTACTACCAGAAAGATGGCAAACGGTGTTGGACCAGAACGGCCAATATATAATTTAATAAAGCATTTGTTTATTATACGAAAACTGTCTTTCATTTCCACAAAAAAAAAAAAAAACGAAATTACTTTCCGAACAACCCAATAGTATACTAAAAAATATATATTTATTTAAATTTTAACTATTTTATACTTATTAATTTTCAATTTATAATTTATCACACATATTAGAGAAGTTTAAGATAGATTTTAATAAAATTTAATCACAGATGACGCAATTAATATAAATTCAAAGCTTAATTTATTTAATCAATTAATTGGTATTAAGTGTTTAGGGTAGTGCAGTACTTTTATAGTAATATATTGCTACGGAGAAACCACAAGCTTAGAGAATTTCAGCTCTCTAGAAAATGAAGAAGCGACTGAAAAATCGAATACGAAAATCCATTTTTGCAAATATGAAACAGGTCAAATTGAATTAAGTATTTGATGAATCAACGTTAGGAAAATTTGATAAAAATTAACATGTTAAATAAAATTATGATATCAGATTATTAATTATTTTTATCAGAATATTAATTATTGATTAGGCAGTTAAATAAACTCATCGATAGCTTAATTGATGTCAGTTCATTATAAGTGTTTTTTTTTTTTTTTTTTTTGGCTTCAACTGACTTTAGAGGAAAATACAACTGATATAACGAACTGGCATCAAATACGGGAACAAGGAAAAGAATTAAAATTCAGAAATGAACATGATGACCTGATGCATCAAAATGGAAAATATGGGCATTTATTATTTTTTGTGAAACTCGTTAATTATATATATACGGTAAAATAAGAAAATTATCATGTCAATATTTCCCCTGTTTTCATTTCGCATCGGTTATCTTTTGAGCTTATTTAGTTGCGCATTGCAGATGAATAACATCTGTTCACCCACATCCATGGAAAATTCGAAGGGCTGTGTTGCCATGGTTACCTTCCCTTCCCACTCGGAGCAAGATGCGTTTAGGAATTGTACCGGGAGCAGATAAGACCTTACGTCATCATCATTATTTTTTACAAAAAATAATTGCTAGATGTATTTGGAAAGAATTTTTTGAAAAATGTTGCAAAATACTTTAAAAGAATTTTGTTTCGTATAAAATAGATTGAAACAAAAATTTTGGAACAAAAAATATCAATTAAAAATCAAAAGTTTTTTTATAAATTGAAAGAAATATATGTTGAAAATAGATATAAAGATAAGCTATTCTAATTCAGATGTTTCTGTCTTTCTTCTTGCAAGTTTTAAATTAGAAAATGTTGAATTATTTCAACTTTGTTGATAAATTAAAAACATATTATTAGTTTCTGAATCAAGAAATACATTGTATTTCTTATCAGAAATTTATTTCTTTTTCTTTTTTTCCAACCATTAGGACGTTTTTAAATGAACCGATTGCTTATTCTGTAATTCAAGAATTGCTAAGCATATTGAGAAGTGATAATGCCAAATTTGAGCAAAAAATTCTGTATTAGATATTAATTTAGGAAGTATTTTATATGATTTTACTAAAATTTAGAATTTGAGAAAATAGCGTTAACATATAAATGACAATTATAAACATGAATGTAATTTCCCGACGAATGAACATAGAAGCAAAATTCAAACAGTTATATAAAGAAAATTGTTCAGAAATAATGAATATTTAATGAAAAAAATATTCGATATTTTCGCCAAAACTGTACTTTTCAAAGTAGCCGATTAAACGAGTCACCTTTGGTGAGCAGCTGTCCATGATTCAGTATTTATTTATACCTGTCGATAATTTTTCATGAACTGTATCTTATCACAACAAAAGAAAGAACTTTCCCCCCCTTTTTTTATTAATTAATTCTATTTGTATTTCTGTAATTCTATTGATTCTGTTTGTGTTAAATATTAATTCTATTTAAAATATACGTGCACTATAAAGGTGATTTTTAGTTTCATATTTTTAAAAATTATTAACTGTCGCAGTGTAAGAAAACTGAAAACATGGATTCCAAATAAAATTAAAAAAAAAAAAACTAATTTGGATTTTTCTCATTTTTTTGCCTTTAACCCCTTCAAAAAAATCATTATTTGGATTAAAATTGGTAGGTTCCAATCTCAAATCACCTGCCACAGTCAATTTGTTACTGCATTTGTGTTTTAAAATAACTACATTTAGAAAGCACTTTCATCCAGGTAAATAAACGTTCGGGAACCCAATGAAATGCCTCAGTGCAAGTTTGACAACTGCTGGATATTGTTGCCGAACATTTATCTAGAAGGATAATAATGTTGCTCTTAAAAGTTATTTTAGGATATGATCACATGATATCTCTGTTAATAAGTCTTTTCCCTTTAATTTGACTAAAGGACTTCTTATTCCATTGGTTTTCGTCTAGTTTTCGGAGAGCAGCGTTTAGTATCCTAAAACGGATATGAAAAGACCATTCTTTGGTTCACATGTAGGCCACGACCCAGAGGTAACTGCTAGACGAATGAAATTTGGCATGTGTCTTTGAAACCAAAATCTGTCAAATTTTAGTGAAACACTTTAACTCTGTCGTTCTTAAAATCATTCGTGTTTAGAGTACTGGAACGATTGAGTTTTTCTATCAAATATAAGACAAATTCCCACAAAATAATAATAATAATAATGACAGCCCTGCTTTTAAGAAGGGGATTTACAAAAGAGGATCTCACTTTGCTGATGACTATTAAACAGAAGTGCGTTTGAAGATCTTTTGAGAATTCTCAGAAAAACCCCTAAACGCATTTGGACGAGTGTATCTAAAGAACAAACAATTCATCTTGCGTATTCAGTCAATCACACTTAACGAAAGGGGGAGAAATTTCACTGTGACAGTGTCTTGAGCGCCCCCATAGTTCGTAGAATGAGTTTGAGTCTTTCAGTATTGATAGTTGACTGTCTGAACGTCTGTCAGTTCATGTGCACGTGAAGTTCATGTGAACGCGATAAATGTTTAAAACATGAATATCTGGAACATCAGTGAGCTTTAATAAATAAGTCGTGACACGAAAATTGCAGCTCTGAAATGAATTTTCGAAGGAAGTAATTCGAATTGCGCACACTATTTTTTTTTTCATTATTCTTCGATAGTTAACTTGAGAGGCAGCATATCTTTGAAATATGCGAGAAAGTAGAAGGCACTTTCCTTGTTTCTTTTTTTTTTTTAAAGTTTCATTTTTAACTGTTGTTCTATTTGTTTTAAGGTTTCCCGCAGAAGTCATCTCGTACTTAGACAGAAATGAACTTCTTTCGTTCTTTCGCCACAGAATATCCCCGAACTTGGAATCTCTAGGATTCCCTGTCGGTTGAAAGGATATACGTGGGAGTATTTATTAAGATAAAAGAAATACACATGAAAAGACATAAAATATCACCAATACACATAAAAAGTAACTATATACAATATTATAATGATGAAAGAGGTGTTCGGTGGGGAGCATGAGTAAACTGCGCCAAAAACTCTATTTTTAAATAACCGACTGCTAACTGTTCACCCATCATCTATATATTTAAAATAATTAACAAAAACGAAGAACCATTCCCCTAACCACAAACACAGTACTGATTTCGCCAATTTTTATTTCATCTGAAATTAGTGCTATTTGTAGTCTTATAATTTTCATGGCAAATCATTGTTTCCTTTCTCTTATCCACTGTCCATTTTTGAGAGATATTTCAAAATAAAACAGAGAAAGAGGTCCTAATTTCAACAACTGAATTGTTTCGCCTATTTTCTCAGTTGTTGTCTCACTTTGCAAGTGTAGCTACCTATCAGAATGCTCTATTATTGATATGTAGTCATTAATTGAATAAGTACTTTCTTTTGTATTGATGAGATGTAATTCATCGGAGTTTGTCGACATGACTATATTAATGTTATTAGTATGGTCATCGAGGACGGTTTGCACTAATAAGATTAATTTAGCTTTAACAGTCAACTTTGATGAATTACATCTTATCATTATAAAAATATAATAAAAGGCAGAACTATTTAAGTACAGGTTGCACAGCGCAAGTTAAAGCGCATTCTGAATGGTTAGTTATGCTTCAAAAGGACGATGTTATCTATTGGCAATGAAAATTAGTGAAATAGTTCCAATTGTTGAGCTTGTGTCGAATTTTTTTCTCGAAAATTTTTATTCTCTAGTATATCTCGAAATTGGAAAAACGAGTAAATGACCATTGATGACAAATTGAAAGTTCATTACATTCATATGAAATAAAATTTTTCGAAATCGGTACAGTGGTTGTGACTGGGAACTCTATTGTAAGATTTTCGTATATAGAGTGTGCAGCGAAGGTTCCCCCCCTCCCATTGTCTTTCTAAAACGGAGGAGGTGGTAGTCACTCGGCCTTTGGAAACATATCTAAAGATCATGAGCTTTCATGTGAAAACTTTGAAATGAAATTTTGTGAAATTGATTCAGTGCCTTGGCCATTCAAACTCTTTCATGAGATTTCTCTGTGGAAATTTTTTAGTAAAGTACTTTTTTTCCAACTTTTTCTTTAAAATGATGGGCGATGAAATGCAGTCGACCCTTTCTGACAGATTTAGGGGTGACGTGCTTTCATATGAAATAAAAATTTTCGAAATCAGTGGTATGGCTGACGTACTCTGTCGCATGTTATTGCCATAGAAAATGTACAGCGAAAATTCGTTTTTTTTTTCGGTTTCTTTCGAAAATAGAGGGTGGTAGAAGGCATTCGACTTTTAATGACATATATAGAGATCATGAGCATTCATATAAATTTAAATTGAACGATATCGGATCAGTAGTTGAAGTCAAATGAATAGGTTTTCCTTATTGCTTTAAATATATAGTATATTTCTTGAAATGCATTGTTCATGAAATGTTAAACTCTCAAGGCTAAAACACTATCTCTTCCTTTTATTTCAATTTCTTCTTAGATAGAGGATTCTTTTAGATATTAATTGTATTATTTTTATTTTTACTGAAGCATAATAAGCATTTTTTTTATTTAATTGTAATTTGCGATCTTTTATGACTAATATCAATTGAAAGATAATTTCAATAATGACAATAATTTTGAAAGAAGAAAGCGAAATCTCTGCAGTGTGGTATTCTTGTATCTTAGTACACGAAGTCATATTAAAATGAAAGACATAAAGATAAAGGCAGTGAGGTTGAAGTTCAGCATCGTTTTAATCTTTATAGTTTCTTTCTTTTATAAAATTGGGATTGTTCTCTCGTAATTTCTCTCGTTTCCTTGTAAATTTCTATGTAAACGAACAGTTCAGAATAATAAAGGAGAGAGAGTACTGTGAAAAGCTTATAAGCCATATAACAGCTACTCTAATGGGTACAGACACATTAGACTCAACAGCTAAATACATCACCACTCAACAGCCATATCGTTCGTATCTCCTCCGACTCACTGGAGAGAGAGTACTCTGGTGAAAAGCTTATAAGCCAAATAACAGCTACGAAACACGGGCAATTGCTTTTGTATTGTGTTCATGTTACTGGGCTGTGAACCCCAAAGCCCCAGGTTCTATCCTCGCTCATACCAATCCGCCACAAACCTCTAGCATAGAAATGTATCTCTTTGGAATGATGGGATTTATTCATGATTTGGGTCAGATTTACAATGCTGAATGCCAAATATCATTCTTTTAGCCTGTCTCAATTGTGAATTATCGCGTTCATAATTGAGAGCAAGCATAGAAGGCTAACAGTTTATATTATGACGGATTTATTATAAAATTTAATGCGTTGTTACAATGTTTGTGTACAATACATTTAATTCTATTCATTTAATTTTTTTAATATCGTAGTTATTGTCTCCAAATACTCGTTTATAAATATACTACTAGTACTCGGATGTGATTCAAAATTTGAAAGACATTTACAATTCTGCAAATCGGATTTTATCAGAATTTTCAAACAGCTTTATAATGCTAACTAGTATGCAAACCACTGTCTTACTTTCATTCATTTTATGTGTTACGTTTCTGAGTAATTGTACTCATATTTATTTGATTTTCTCGTTGGCCGATTTTATTCACAATTTAATAAAAATCTACGATTTGTATGTAAAGATCACATGCCAATTTTCATACTTTTCAAATTTCATACACTAGCAGATACGCCTACTTCCAAAAAAAAGTTTTTTGAACTGGAGGAAATCTCAAATGCGAAGATTTATCTAAAGAAGTAGCATCTAGTACTTTTTGCCAATGATGACAATATTCTAAGTCTCCGTTACGTGTGTCTAGGATTGAATAAGAGATTTTTAATTTAAGATCACAGTAAAATCCATTAGAGCTAAAGTTTTAAAAATTGACTTAAAAATAATTTGTTTAAATTCGTTAGAAGCGAGGATCTCAAATTACCTTACTACATTATAAAACTGTATGGAACATCCTTTTTAAGTTAAATTTGCTTCGCTTTAAACTCACTTTTAACAGGCCGCGATGGCCTGGTGGTAAGGTCTCGGCTTCGGAACCTGAGGGTTTCAGGTTCGAGACCCGATTCCACCGAAGAACCGTTGTGTAAGGGGATCTGTTGCACGTTAAATCCGTCCTGACCAAACGTCCTCCCGCTGGTGTGGTGTGGTGTGGAGAGGGGAGGAGCTCAGGTATCGTCCTCGTCATCTGATCGCGGTTCAAAATTACGAGGTCCGTCCCAAAATAGCCCAAGTATTGCTTCAAACGGGACGTTAATATAAATAAACTAAGCTTGGCTTTTAACGTGTTTTAGTGACCATTTCTTAATACAAATGCCGAACAATGGTGCATTGAGATTTAAATGCTTAGTGAAATTTGTCATTTTTGATTTTATTCACTGTATAAAATCTTGCGTTTGATAATCTTTAATTTTTTGGTCATTTCAGCCTCATAAAGATGAATATGATTCGTATTTTTTTATTTTAAATTTTCACACATATTCCCTAATAAAGATGTTATTCCCCTGTATAAAGTTTAGGAACTTATGACAAATCCATTAACTTCCGTGATCCATGAAAATGCTAACATTTTTGCATTCATAGTCCCGCAAATAACTTTTTCTGCTTTGTAGCACAGTGCAGGAAATCTAGCATGCAATAACAATTTCGATTTTTTGTCGGCTAATTGAAACCAAAATTCGAATTAGAATGCCACAATTTTAGTAACAAGATCTCGTCTCAAATTTCATTTATCCGAGACATTGTATTTTCGAATTATTGTGTTTGCATGCATATAAATGTTCAGGCCGACAGACGATCAATCTGTTGACGGTTTTTTAATCAGTTTTTTAAAAATAATTTGTATTCTTTTATTTTTATGTTGGTGGCAATGGTGAGCATTTTTTTATCTATTCGAAATAATTTTGCTAATGTGATATGTACTATAAAGTATCTATGCAAAGTTTTACAACATTTTTTTTCTGTGAAACATAATTTTACTATTTCATTATACATATTGTCACTCAAAACTGGTTTGATAAAGTTGTTGTTTTTTATAACAGGAGTTCTAGCAAGAGCTATGACTTGTGGGAGAAGAAAGGTGTGCCTTATATAAAGCCGAAACCTTTCTTCGGATCTGTGCTGGACAAATTCGGAAAAGTAAGTGAATGAATCATTTCGGTTTATTTGACTTCCGAATAATTTCGAAATTGTGTCATGATTTCACTCCCTAATTTGTTTTCTTTCAAATTTGTAAAGTAAATTATTGTTTTTATCGAAAATGACCATAAAACAAACCAATCATAAAAGGTCGAACGGTAGCCTAGATTGAACCTGCTAAATTAATCTTGTACTAAAATAGAATCTACTAATGAATCTAGGCTATGATTCAATCTAATCATAGCCTAGATTGAATCGGTGCCGAAGTTTCAGTTACATTAAATATTGTTGTGAATCTGTAATACCAGGCCTTTGCCATGTTGTCTCATTCCTGGAAAGAGAGATTTACAAAGATTACTAATGGATGCTATGTCAGTGATCCCGACCTTGGCGACAAAAATAAAAGCTCTGGAAAATAAAAGAATTATGTATATATCTATTAGAAATAGATATATGGAGTTTGTCATGGAAAATTCGACATAAAGAAATATTTTCTCAGTAGACTATAAAAGACGAGGAGCTCGTACGAAGATTCATTCTCACTTTGTAGCATTGATTACAGAATGAGCTCTGTATATGTTTTTATACTATTATTGTTTCTGTTCAGCGATTTTTTTGTCCGCTTGTGTTGTTATTGCTTTATAAGTACTTTTCTTTGTGTACATCTTGGATATTATTTTATTATGTCTGTAAGTCTTTTCTGTAATATCCATGGAATAAAGCATTAATTTCTATTTCTATTTCTATTCTATTATCTTCGTAAATCCACCGGACGTTTTCATAATTATATTTTGGCTGTGAATTAAACAGTTTATATTGCAGCAATGAAAATATAATTATGGAATCATTATTTAGAGAAAGTGCTTGAAATAGTAGTTAGAAAATAAACCATAGATATATTTTTATGCCATTAAGGAAATATTTTTAAAAAAAGACCCATAAATCTTAAGCTGTTTTTAAAATAATTAGATTATTATTTCTACAGAGAGTAGATTTGTTAGTTAACATTTTCTATAATAAATATACTAGGTTAATATTAAGATCAATATTGATGCTCAATTTCTGTGAAACAGATGAATATAAAATCAGATTTTATGCCATATCTATTAGTTATAAGTTTTAGAAATTTTATGTAAATATTTGTATACAAAGATGTTTTAACATACGAGAAATAAAAAAAAAAACTTCATAGAGGTATTAATGATATACTTTAGTATAGGAAAAGGTGTAATTTTTACTTAACTGTATCCTAAATATTTATTTGTCGGATGTTTGTAATATATAAGGTAGGAGGGAAAAAACTCTATGCCTTTATGAAAATCTACACAAGAAACTGATTTTTCAAAAAATTTCTGCTTCGAAAACGATTTTATATGTATAAAAAAAACTTATTTAAATAAGATACAATTCTCAAAATTGTAAACTTTAACTAGGATGACATTCAATTATTAAAAATTATCTAATTTATTAAGGTACAGAAAATGAAATGCTTTCATATACCTAATACCAACCCTTAAACCATGTAGTGTATATCACAACTGCTTTTCTACAAAATTCACTACACACATTGTCAAATATTCATAATTTAATGATGTCTTCAGATTTAGAAGTTCGCATTTAATTATAGTTATTCATTTACGCATTAATTTCTATGAAAGAATCTTACTCATATCAAACAGTATTCAAGATTTAAAAATTTAGTGAGGATATAATAGTTTTTATTGTTATAATATCCAAAACACGTCAGATTTGGGAAGGGTTCTTAAATGTGTGAATTTTAAATTCTATATATTATTTTTTGGCAAAAGAAATGTAACTATAACCGAAATCGTAAGTTTGTAAAGCCAGAAATGGGAAAGCCATTGCTAACATTACATAACAATTTTATTTAATTATGAATTTATATTCGTTCTTCAAGAAACTACCTTAGTCGGTTTGTTCTTTTGTCTTACCTAGTTACAAGCTATTTAAAAATCAAAGCATAGTTTATGACACTAAAGGATAATTTAATTCTTTTCTGTTTTTGCCTGCTTCGATAAAGGAAGGGATACTGGCAGTGCGTTAAGGATATATTCAATGTGCAATTTTGAAGCATCACGTGCAAGCTTTTAAAAAATAATTCCAAAATATATAAAAAAATTATTAGAAGTTAAAGGAAGTATCTGTAAAAGATATATGTAAGAATATGTAATTATCGAAAATGTTTCCTACTATTCTTTTAAATCTATTAAGTGAAGCTGGAAAATGATTGAGATGTTTATCAAAAACAGTTTATACTATTTGTTTTCGTTTCAGAAACTCTGGAAATGCAATTATTCATTTTTAAATTCTTTAAAACGACAAGAATTTATAACTCTTATTTCATTTTCATTTTATGACACCTTGAATTATTTTTTTAAGTTTATTTTCTTGAGTTAATCATACATGTTAAATATTCGATTTGAATAAACAATTTTCTTTACATTTTTTTTTCTCTTTCGTAGCCTTTTCATGAAAATGAAGTCGAAAGGTACAAGAAATATGGTCGTCTATATGGGTAAGGCCGATATAAATTAATTTGTAATGTAAATAAAGTTATCAGTGTTATAATTTTTTTATAAAAATATTAGTGCTAATATTTAAATATTCACTATACAACTGAAGTCGATTTTTTTTATTGCCTGTGTGTAAATTCTATATTTGTATTCAATGTTTTGAAATAAAAAGAAATATTTCTGCAATGAAATGGATTGCTATTATATTAGCATCTATAATAGCAAAATCCACTTAAATGCGAGGAATAATTAAAAAATGATTTCTACATTCAAACATTATTTAAATAAATGTAAAACCGCTTTTTGATATAAGTTTATGGCAATCTTAAAGTAGTTGAATTTATAGTAATGTAATATAAGTCGTTTTAATACCGTTACAAAACTGTGTTTAACCATTTTTGGCATTTCAAGTTAAAATTTTAAAAAGCTACTTTTAAGCTAAAAAATAAGTACAATAATTAAAATAATGTAAAAATGACTAGATTAAAAGCATTTTCTATAGATAGTTTCTTAAAGTAATCTGAATAAAAAATGAAACGATTTATTTGAAAGTATTATTTCAAATCCATTTGGTATTTATGAATGAACTACACAGAATACCAGAATGGTACACATATTTCATGTAAAATTTTACTATCAGAACGGAACATTGCTTAGGTATCATCGTTGTATTATCCGGCTTTGAGAATATCGAACATCATGATAGACAACATATTTTGTTAATAGGGATTGCTGTACGGTATTAATTGTATAAGTAATTGATTATTTGCAGTGGAACATTTCATATAATTTTCATCATGTTCCGATTTAAAATGATTTTGTCTCGAACATTTCTATGGCACTTGTAAATTTCCTGAAAGATCGTCTTGTTATCATTTTCTCAGGAACTTCGAGGGCTCTTCAGCGCTCCTCTCAGTCGCCGATCCCGATCATCTTAGAAACATTTTGGTCAAAGATTTCCAATTCTTCACCAATCGCAGGGTAAGCATTCAATCCTTTTAACAAATTCATTAACAAACGACATAACCTTTCTGGGCCGGAAGTATGAACGCCAAATTTACGAGCGGCTTATATTATTTATTATCAAAAATTTAAATTTCGGTTAAAGAACGTTGTGGAACATATAGCATGATGCTTTCTATAAAATTTATTTTGAAGTGGAAAGAATTTATAATGATATACACTGCGTAAAAAAAGTAGGACACTTTATTTTGTAACAATAACCGAAAAATATTTTATTTTTACTAAAAACTTTTATTAGAAACATTTAACAAATATTTCAAAAATACAATTTTAACATCAGAATTATGATGTTCAAACATAAAATATTAATGGCAACAAAAATAGTTTCTCTTTTCTGAAGCTTTGTAAAAAAAGTAGAAGGACAGCATTATAATGAATGAAAAAATAGTGACTTTAATAAGGAATGGTCTTCCCATTGGCCTTTATAACTTCAAGTATTCTGTTTGGAAGTGAATTGTATAGAGTTTGAATTTCGGTTTGACAAAAATTGTCCCACGAGTCATTCAATGCTTCTCGAAGCTGAGTTTGCGAATCAAATTGCCTTCCATCAGCATAAACTCGACGAACTAGCATTGCCCAGATGTTTTTCACTATATTAAGGTCAGGACTTTTGGCTGGCCATGGTAAAACATCCACATTATTTGTTAGGAACCAATTTTTGACTCCAGTCGCGGTGTGAATGGAAGCTCCGTCTTGCTGAAACTTCCACTCTTCACCCCCCATGTCAGAGGCATAAGGAAGAAGCTCGGAATTCAGCACTTGAATGTAGTCTGTATGTTTTTGCCTACCATTTAAGAAAACCAGACTTGTCCTTCCTCCGTATCCAACAGCCAACCAAACCATTAAACTCCCTCCTCCCATTTGTCGTGTTGAATAGTATTCGCCTTCAGTCCCCAGACAATGGCAGTAGTGCCGATATCCTTCTGGACCGTCTAAGTTAAATTTCTTTTCATCGGAAAATATCACAGAAGTCTATTCTGTAGTCCAGGACATGTGCTCCTTAGCCCACGCTAAACGGTTATCAATGTGAGCTCGTTTCCACTTAGGATGATGTTTCCGTTTTTTGAAAATGAATTTTTTAGATATTTTAATATAGTTGTAAACTGTTTGTTTCGTCACATGATTAAGGCCTGCTTGATTTCTTGTCTTTGAAACACTTCCTTTGTTCTTCTTCAGCACACGAGCAAGTTTTCTTTTATAACGTGGTGTTAACTTCTTCAGTCTACCAGTCTTCTTTTTATTTCCATTTTTATAAGGATTTCTGATAAAGTTTGAAACTGTATTGGGGCTCACCTGCAACAATCGAGCAATTTCTCTGACACCTTTACCATCATTTTGATATGCGGAAATTTGCCCTTTTTGCAAATCGTTCAAAGGTATTCCTTTAGGCATTTCTGAGAACGGAGAAACAACGTAACTTTTAAACAAATTAGATTTTTTTGACAGAAAAGGATAAACAAAGTACAAAATCACTATTTAAATAAAGAACAACTCACTAAATTAAATATATTAGTAAGTGTCCTCCTACTTTTTCTACACATCGGAAATTATATATACTAATTTTCTTAATAATATTAGTGGTAGATGTTTAATTTTTGCCTAAAATGAAAACAAGGGTCATTAAACTAAATCTGCATAAATATCTGGTAGTTAGGAGAAAATAAGAGATATTAATTGGCAAAAAGACACTGTCCTTCTACTTTTTTTACGCAGTTTATCTATTTTTTTTAGCAAATTAAGTCGTCATATTTTCCATGTGTGATAACTCTCAATATGTGGAATCCAACATTTCTGAACATTTTACAAGGTATTTTGGCAACTGTATTCGTAATTAAACTTATCTAATTCATGAAGCAAATATCTCCACAACAGCTGTGGCATTCTTCAACCAGAATGGAATCCAAAAAGCGATAAGTCATCATATATTTATTTGATAGTGCAATTGATAGATTTATGGTGTTTCCAGTGAAATACTTTTTGATTAATAGATTTATTTCGGAGTCTGAAATGAATTTATCTTTGACAGAGAGAATAAGCGCAAGATATGAATGAATGCGAAATAAGGATTGAATGTAATTTATCACATAAAAATATGCCGACGTCCTTGCATAGGGATGGCTTGTCTTTCCCGTGATCTGGGCGTCCCTGGTTCGAGTCCCGGTTTGTGCAGGGTTGTTCTTCCTGTTCTATCTGTGAGATGTGTGAATGTGCCCTCCTGTAAAAAGGGGCTGTGCAAGCGAAAGAGTGATGCGTGAGTAGTCAAGTCGTACTCTTGGCCCAAGATGGCTCTACGATAAAAACAAGAGGCGCTCCCCCTTAGGCTTAAATCGACTGTCTTCGAACAGCGGGCTTGTCTGTGGCAAGTGCCATAAAAAACAACAACATAAAAGTATGCACTGGAAGGACGAAAGAAATAACAATGCAGTTCCATGAAGTATCAAATGCTCCCGTTCTTTGGCATGTGAAATTTTTGCGAAATGGGGTTTTACGAAAGTTTAGAGTTTTGGGGGTACGATATAGAGATAATACGCAGATTGAAGGTTTTTATTATTTTGTGTTAAGAATTAGCAAATTAAGTAATCTCGAGGTTTTGTACAAATCAGTTGAAAAACAGAAATGAACTAATCTATTTTAAGGTAAGTATTATAAGTAAAATAATTTTGATTTTTAAATTACTTTCTGGAAAGAATTCCAGTCTATGGGTTCTATATTCTAATTTCAACTGAAGGTATTGGAATGAGAACTTTTTGATGTGTTATAAGATTTTGTTCTTGAGTTTTGAAATGCAAAATGTTCAATTTTCAAATATTTTCTTCCATTTGTTCAAAAGGCCGTGGTGGCTTGGTGGTAAGGTCTCGGCTTCGGAACTGGCGGGTTTCAGGCTCGTGACCTGATTCCACCGAAGCACCGTCGTGTAAGGAGGTCTGTTGCACGTTAAATCCGTCATGACCAAACGTCCTCCCGCTGGTGTGGAGAAGGGGGTGCCAGCTCAGGTGTCGTCCTCGTCATCTGACCGCGGTTCAAAATGACGAGGTCTGTCCCAAAATAGTCCTAGTGTTGCTTCAAACGGGACGTTAATATAACTAAACTAAACTAAACTAAACTAAACTAACCCTTTGTTAAAAAGGAGAAAAAAAGTTAATAGATTGTAACGCTAGAAATACGATTAAAGATATCCTAGAAGAAAATGGAACCCTAATTTTCTTTTTAATTAAAAAAAAATTCAAGAAATGTCTAAAGAAAACGTAATGTTTTCAACATATTTGGAACTGCTCTTCAGATTAACTTTTGAGGTAACAGCAAATTAGATACCGATGATTATATTATAATTCACAACTAATAAATAAAATTAATAAAATTGTATTAAAATAATATTAAATAGTATGAGAATGTCACCTGTGGTGACATAGCATCATTAATTTATCTTTTTTTTCCATCTCAGGTATATTTATATGGTACTTTTTAAGCAGTTTGTTTAGTTGAAAATCCACCATTGTATAGTTGTAGGAAAAATCTTTTTATACAAATCATAAGCATTTAATTTTCACATAAGATAATTTTTAAAAAATTTTATTGAAATATTTCGTATGGTTTTGCGTTAATTTATTAGTTTAATTTCAATTTTAAGTTATTTTTATGTATACCACGACAACGATTTGTGAGCATTTCTATTCGACAAACTAGCATTTCTATTCGAGTAGGTTTCAAGTTGATGTTTATTCTAAATTCTTAGATTTGATTAAAACGATAAAGTGATCAATAATAATCTCCTTATCTTATTATCAATTTAACTGAAAAAAAATTTACCACTCTGATTTAGAACAATGTTATTAAATGATAGCTTAAAAATAATCTAGATTGGCTTGGTTATATTAACGTTGAAGCAACACTAGGGTTATTTTGGGACGGACCTCGTAATTTTGAACCGCGGTCAGATGATGAGGACGACACTTGAGCTGGCACCCCCCTCTCCACACCACACAAGCGGGAGGACGTTTGGTCATGACGAATTTAGCATGCAACAGACCCCCTTACACGACGGTTCTTCGGTGGAATCGGGTCTCGAACCTGAAACCCTCCGGTTCCGAAGCCGAGACCTTACCATCAGGCCACCGCGGTCCCTAAAATTAATCTAGAAATTTAACTTCTACAATTTCTTTTCATTCATTTCAAGTTCAGGTTCAGCCTAATCTGTTGTTATCACCGTATTAAAAAAAAACTTAACATTTCACAGACAATTCTGTAAACATTTTTTGCACTATCATTATTTTTAAACAGACGGTTCCTTTATTATTTGGTGGAAATCGTCTATAGCTCAAAATAAGATTTTTTTTTTTTCTTCTCCTTTTCAGAACTAAACTCGGAAATCGAAGTAATGAAAAAAAAAAAGCAAAAGAAGTCATTGCGAACGTATATTAACCAAGCCAATTCTTAAATTTAATAGACAGATCTCTTAATTTGTTCCGATTTTTGTATTCTTTCTTATTCTTTGGTTAAATCCTCTCCTCTTTGGAGAAGTAATAAGTTCGTCTGTTTTATATTTATTTAACATCTTGCTTACGCTCCGTGTCTTCAGTGGCGCGAACCTCGACATTTGTCCAGCCACATATCCATCACTGGATAGATAATGTTTTCCATAATATTAAAAAAAAATCGTATAGAATATGAAATTATACGAATAATAAGATTCTTTATATTTAAATGAAAGATTTAACTACATAAGTCAAAAATCATTCAACTTCTGTTACGCTAACACAATCCCCAACTTCATTGTTTCTTATTAGAGTACAATTGACGTAAACAACCAGAAGAGGTTTATATATATTTTGATTAAACGCTCATTAAAATTTTTACCATTTGCGCTGGAAAGACGTGCCACGCACGTTTAAATATTTTTGTCATAAAGTGACGCTATATATACGTCGGTAGATAATTATCACAAAAGTAAAAAATGATGTTCGCGACCCGTCGACTGAGATTGTTTGCCGGAGCATAGCTTATAGGAGCACAGTTTTAGATTTAAAATTTATTTATAATTGATTAAATCCCTTTTTTTAATTATTTAACTCTGAATAATTAAAATTAATCAAATTTAATAAATCTCTTTTTTGATTTTGTGTAAGATATAGAGTACTTTGTGTGGCATCGTTGTGAGTTATAGTAGTCTGTTTTGGCACACGCATCTGTGAATCTATTGTCAGGCCACGTAATTAAACATTCTTGACTAAAATCTGTATTTTTGCGTCCCTTAATGGGTGGTTCTCACATTTTCGAAATCCTTACTTTGTAACTTTACTTCATGATTTACCAGTAGATTCGTGATGGCTTGTTTTTCCAATCACCAAATGTTAAACTCCACTTTCAGAATTAAGATTAGTTTAGTTTAGTTATATTAACGTCCCGTTTGAAGCAACACTTGGGCTATTTTGGGACGGACCTCGTAATTTTGAACCGCGGTCAGATGACGAGGACGACACTTGAGCTGGCACCCCCCTCTCCACACCACACCAGCAGGAGGACGTTTGGTTAGGAAGGATTTAACGTGCAACAGAACCCCTTACACGACGGTTCTTCGGTGGAATCGGGTCTCGAACCTGAAACCCTCCGGTTCCGAAGCCAAGACCTTACCACCAGGCCACCGCGGCCGCAGAATTAAGATAGAGAACTATGTATCTGACTATGTATTCAGCTGTTTTGCTAGAAGCTATAAATACAACGAAGAGGGCCATACAAACCTGCAGAGAAACCTTTCAAAAATTATATGAAATCAAATATTTAATTCAAAACAGCATTTGAAACTGATAGAGCAGATATTTTTTTCAAGAATATTTTTGTTATAATATTCTTTTCAATAAACTCAGAAAAACGATTAATGCTTTTAGTGATTTTTTTTATTCACTGTTTTAGAGACTTCCATTCAGATTAATAGATTTTTTTTAAATAAAACTTTTTGTCAATGGATTTTTAAAATTAATTATCAATTTGCGAGGTTTTATTCAGAGGAAAGCAAAAACACTAATATTAGACAAACTCTCGAGTGTTCAAACTCACAAATGTTCTAGTGAAAAAAATTTAACCTGGAATGTAATTAATAATAAAAGCAACATGTCTCAATTTGAAGATAATTTCTTTAAAAATTGTTTGTTTGTTTCAGGGGTTGAAAACAGGCGATACTATCACCGAAAGAATGCTTCAACTGTTAGAAGGCGAAGACTGGAAGAGAGTTCGAACTATTATTACTCCCACTTTCACCACTGGCAAAATCAAGAGAGTGAGTTCAATTGTTCAAATTTGGTGTAACGATCACATACCAAATTGCATCTGTCTAGCTTAAATTAATTAATTTAATTTCTGTTATCATGTTTAGGTAGGCAGACATAATTACAAAAATGTGTTTTTTGGACTTGGAAAGACCTGAAACGTGGAAATTATTCAAAATATTGAATTCGATTTTTTTGACAATACTTTCTCTTTATATACATCGGATACGGAAAAGTTTACTTACTTAGTAATGTTATTGCCATGCCATTATTCTATTCACCTTTTATGTCCGGAGGTTAAGAACCTGGAGTTCAAGAATTCCGTGACACTGCTCACAAATCGGCTATACGCGAAAGTAAAAATTTGACCACAAAAGCACTTTATGATTTTTTTTTTCCTTATTCGGTTTGAACGCAGATGTTTTGTTTAGTGATGTTTCACACGAAAAAAAATTGTATCGGGCAAATTGTTTGCTTTTGCAAAAACAGTTTATGTGCATAAATAAAAACAAATCTATTACTGAATTTTTAAAAATTATTTAATTAGAAATCACTTTCGGGAATAAAACAATTTAAAGAAATCTGTTGAACATTTTTAATTATTTATTTTATAATGACATAAAGAATATTTCTATAGATTTCTTTTGGAAATTTTGAAAATTTGAATTTATAAAATTAACTTAAGAATTAAGACGACTAAAACTTAGGAAACGAAATTAAATTTTTTTTTTTTACTAAAAGCTTGGCTTAAAGTGAAGCCTACTCAGCATGAAAAAATAAGATGAATCTTCATCCCGTCGTCAACAATGGAAAAAAGTCCGGATTAAATATTACTATCTATAATGAAAATGTTTTCAATTTCACTTCATCAATGAAACATATTGTCGTAAATTACGCTTAAAATAATATTTAATTATGTAATATATTTTAATGATATAAAAATTACTTTAGTGCATAATCTCTTTCTAAGGCCGTGGTAAATATACTTCCCTCCAAATTCATCAATCTTTATATACAGATATGTAGGCATAATTTCTGACAATTTTTTTCATAAGACATAAACTTAGATTCTTCAGTTCTTATCTCACACAAAATGATGTGTCTTGATTTATTTCTTAATTATTAATTAACCAAATTAATTGATTAATCAAATTAAATTATTTTATAAACTAAATGAATCACTTCTCTTAAGCCAATGTCAATCCTAAAAATATTTAAATGCACCATTACTAGAAAAAAATGGCCTCTTAAAGGGTTAATATCTTTGAATGTTATAGAAGAAAAATTCAATTTACCTCAATTTTTTACTTTTACTGAAATTATAATTAAAATTTTTAAAAAGATCACTCCAAAGTACACCTTTTTACCCACCAATGTATATGATGTGTGTTAAGTTTGGTAGCTCTAGGTATTGCGTTTTCAATAAATTGCATTGCTTCCAAAATTCGTCAGAAATCATCTGCAGATCGAACACGCGCGCATACACTCCGCACATTATTATTCGCCAGGATTTTTTTATCAAATGCATTGTTGTAAATATTCCCCACTGATTACTAAAGATTAACTCAAATGAATTGATGGCAAATCTTTTAATTCACTCCTAGTATTTAGTCGTAGTAATATCTGTGTTCTTTTAATTGAATAAATGTATATTTTGTAGATGATGAGCATCTTCACAAATTGTTCCAAAGTTCTGGTGGAGAATTTTAGGAAATATGCAGAAAAAGGCGAACCGGTAGATACAAAGAAGTAAGAAAATGTTCCATAATTGCAACAATCCAGTTTCAGAAATTGAAATTGTTTTTAATCAGTTTAATCA
>JAPMOR010033402.1:85921-101431 GCA_026543865.1 Argiope aurantia
ATTTTAACTTGCGATTCTATTTTCAGGGTCTACGGCGCTTTCACTATGGATATCATTGCCAGTGCTGCTTTTTCTACCAAGCTCGATTCGCATAATGACCCAAACAACGAATTCGTTAAAGTTGCCCGTGGAGTGTTTCACACGAACGTTAATATGAGATTCATATTTTATCGTAAGTAATTTATTAAATAATTTGATAAATATCAAAATTTATATTACTTTGAAAAGTGTAACAAAGGCTAAAGGAATAACTCTCACTATTGCACTAGATAATCGTAGGTAATTAATCGATGTAATTAATTCAAAATGAGACATAGGTCTACCGTTTTCAGGAAATCAAATGATATATTAAAATTAACGTATAAGCCATGAGTTATCATATTTAAATATGCTGAAATAGAAATAATTATTGCTAGTCATCCCTTTCGGACTTGTAAAAAATTGATTCAGACAAAACCATACATCTACAGTCTCGTGGTTTTGAATTATTGTATGCACATGTATGCGGATAGGTTCTTAGACAGGCTTTTTGTAATTCTTTCTCGATTAATACAAAATTCGTCAGAAATCTCCAGTTTCTTGGAATTATCGCATCCCATAATTCATATATTAGTTCAGCTTTTTCTGTATTCGAATGATGACCACAGATAGTACATAATTCTCAAAATGACTTTTCATGTTCGGAAAGGTTTAAAACTTCTTCAAAATCTGAAAGGAGATTTTTGCGACTATTATAATGTTTCTTTAATTAGTGTGATTTATATACGAGAAAATAGAAATCGTATTTCTTATTTTTTTAAAGTTAATTTCATTCATAATATTTTCATAATGTTATTATTCATTTTCAAAAATGCTGCATACGACAAATTAGAAAATAAATACGCGCTTGTTCAATAATGGAGATGAGCGTTGAACTTTCAGATTCGAGCCTGAATGCATTATTGTGCATTTATTGAAGGAGAAGATATTATTTAATTTTTTTTCTTTTTATCTTTTCAGTTTTGCTTCCTCGTCTTATGAGGCTTTTCAAAGTGCCCATCTTTCCACCAAAGGGTGTCAAGTTCTTCAGTGACGTCACGATGCGAATAATAAAAGAGCGCAGAAGGACAGGACAGGTACTTTCAATTTATTTAATTTCCAGTAAAAAAAGTACATAATCAATGGCTGCTGGCTTAAAGCAGTCTTTCACGAGAAATATTTGTATTTTTGTATTTAAAGTATTTACGCAGCTATTTAACAATAAGAAAAACCATCATGTAAAGTAACGAATTAACTGAAAAATTAATTATTTTAAAAAAAAATGTCAATAAAAATATTACTAGGATAATTATGTCAACCTCAAAGCTAATATTGACTAAATTTATAGATATCTTGAAGCCACTCTTTGTAATACGCATTTTTCCAAGCAACATTTTATAATGAGTGGTTACTTTATATAGATGTGTTGTTCATTTGACTTGAAAGAGAAATCCTAATGTCTTAATTGTACAGTACTATTACCAACCTAAACGAGGGTGGAAAATGCTTCTATCAAAGCGTCTGGCCCTTCCATAAAGAAATGGATATTATGAAAAACACACACACACACAGTTAGTTTGATTGGTAAATTTTGAATTCTAATGGGAAAAAAAAAAAACTAATCGTGAAGTGGTTTTGATTGAATGGTAATTTTTCGTTTGTTATACAAATGTCCATCAAAAGTACATAGTTTTCGAAGATCATTTTTGAGGGGTTTTTTCAGTCTTGTGCTTCAATTCATTTTGATAAAACGGAATTTATTTGAAATGGGGGCTTATGTTTAATTCGACGAATAATTACGTTATTGCATTTAATTTCTTAAATAAGCATGTATTTGCAATGTAAATTGTTTTTCTTTGAAAATTTTCTTTTTGTTTTCGTAGTATGTAAGCGTGCATTCTAATTATTTCAGACCAGAAATGACTTCTTGCAACTTCTGATGGATGCAGCTGATGAAACAAAAGCAGAGGATAAAACCGTAGAGATAGCTGACGAAACATTGCAGAATTACGAGACGGATACAAACGATCAAGTATTCAAGAACTATAAGCCGAAGAAAGGTGCGTTTTTATAACAACGATCATATATTTTGTTGTATCATTTCTCCCCCTCCCCTAAGAAAAATATAGCTGAACTTTGGTTTAGTTATTTAAAGTAATATCCAACTTTAAAGCAATACTAAGGCTATTTTGGAACATACCTTATAATTTTGAACCTCGGTCATATGACGAAGACGACACCTGATTCTGCATCTCCATCTCCAAACTTTCATACCACATCTACAACAGTTGGACCAAAGGGAAGGAGAAATTTGTCCTTCTATATGCATTTACTGTAAAATTTTCGAAAAGGAAAAAATGTTATCAGAATTAAGTTTCAGTATGGAGCAATCTACTGTCTAGTAAACGACTGATTGTAAAGCCTTAATTTGCTGTTTCCAGTCCAAAGTAGTTTTTGCCTCGCTCTTAAAATCTCACCGTTGAAATGAAACTTCTTTAATAGATGATGTTATAAATGTGAAATATGTTTCTTCTCATTTTATTGATGATGTCGTGTCCGCGTTTCTGCGGAAAGGGGGTGCAGTATCTTCTGAAGGTAAAGACCCCTGAGCACCCGAGGGCAGAAGTTTGACTTCTAGATCACATAAATATGATTCTCACACACTCACTTGCACAACCATGTCCGAACCAGGACTCGATCCCGAGACGCCGCAATCATGGAGAAGACACGTTATCCCTAGACTAGGACGCTGGCTTCTCATTTAATTCTTACCAAGTTATTCATTTATATTATATATTTGTTATTCACAACAAAGTAGAGAAATGTAGGTTGTTTTAATTAAAAAAGATTTAATACTAACGAATGAAATTAGCATTCTTTGAGATAAATTTATTAATATTTGCCAATGATGATCAATTCTTTTGCATTTTTTCTTGTTCTAATAATGCCCGGTTTTGTTTATAAAATATTTTTACCGTATGGTTAAGAACTTAAACAGTATCTTTTGTTTCGATTGCAAGTAATACGGAATGTCGCCACCTCCAAATGGCAGAATGAATTCCAAATGCAACCTATTTTCATCGCAGTTAAGCCAGTCATTCACAAACCCTCCACGCCAAATAAATGTAAGAGCCGATAATATTTGGTGTGGCGTAGCGCAGGTCTGGATATCCAAAGCTCCATTCCCATGGCCCTTGGGACCATGGCGATTTTTCCCCTCTTTTCCTTCATTTATGATTATCGAGGGCTCTTTGATATGTGTTCATTTTGCCAACAGTTTGCAGGAAGTTCCCGACCGACATCCACTGTGAAAGTGGTCCTACAATGGGTGAGATGGCAAATTTGCGACCATATCCGTAAAGGCAACGGGCCATGGGAACGGGGCCTAACCCTTCCCGATTTCTTTCACTTAACGCCATAAGAAATAGGTACTGACTTGTCTGAATGCAGGTGGGAGCAGAAAAGCTCTGGTTGTATTAAGCTCTGATATAGCGCGAAGCAGGCTTAACTTGGTTGTCAGTGTCCCTACGAAACAAACGGGGTAAAAAATGAAATTGTTGGAGTGCCACTCGCCATTTCATATCACATAGTGTTATCGACCTTAATCATTTTGGAAATGTTGACCATAGCGGAAATTTTGGTGCTTGGGTTTTATGTAAATATTTCTTGTTTTGATAATTCCTACATTTATTCTTTTTAAATATATTTGACATTTGATTTATAGCGGGAGGATTCGAGTTGTATACCAACAAATGGATTTGATTGTCCTTGGCCTTTGTCCTTTATTAACCATATTAATTGTAGGAAAATATTCTTTCTTAATTATGGATAGTAATAATTATATTAATTCTATTTATGTATTCTGTTTTTATAACGATTTTGCAGCTTTGACAAACGACGAATTGGTGGCCCAGTGTGTGATTTTCTTTTTGGCCGGCTTCGAGACAACAGCCTCGACTCTAGCTTTTGCGTCCTACCATCTGGCTTTGAATCCGGATGTGCAGGACAAACTGATAGAAGAATTAGACGAAACTGTTCGACAAGGAAATGTAAGTATCTGATATCGATTTTTCTATGAGTTAATTGTTGGAATGACTTGAGATAATTTTTATTCCAAATCAAAACGTAATCTCGTTAGCTGCCGTGATGTTGTACATTTCTTAGTTATTAGTTTTTATTGATTTTTTTGATAATTATATTAAGGCTTATTTAGGAGACTGATAATTGCATTTTATATCGTGGTTAAATTATATAGCTGTATGACAGCCGGCGTCCTGGCCTAGGGTTAGCGCGTCTTCTGGTCTTCCCGGCTGCGAAGTGTGTGAATGTATCCCCCTGTAAAAAGTGATTGTGCAAGCGAATGTGACGCATGAAGTAGCTAAGTCGTATTCTTGGCCCTAGTTGGCGCTACTGTAAAAGCAAGAGACGCTCATTCGGCTTGAATCGTGGACAGATAATTGTCAGCGGGCTTGTAAAATGCCTTAAGTCACAACACAGCTATATTACAAGACTTGCTTTTGAAAAACATAATGTTTATCAAAATCAAATGTATAAAGTGGAGTCGAAGTATCGCTGACTTAAATCTTTATTTTAATCAGAAGATTCATATATGAGCCATTTGTCTAAATATGCTTCTAATCTATTATCCAGACCGTTAACCAAAAATAAATTCTGTTCTAGTAAAAATCTGCAGTCCCCCAAAAGAACTTTTTGAGAGACCAGAGCAATTTTCTTCCATTTATTAATAGACTTCCGTTAACAAATATTAAAGAGATAAGCTTTTTAATTGCAATAATGGTTATTAGCAATCCTAATCAAGAAGGGGATTAGATGATATTTGGATCCCTTACTTGTTTTATTCATATATAAATTTTGATATTCTATTCTTCCACGTTCATATTATGAATATTTTATCAATCCATTTTAACTTTAAGTATAGTTTTAAGAGTAATGTATTCTGTTATTTGAAAACATAATCGAAAATAATTTTAATTCTGTAATTTTAGTATATTTATTCGAATGCAAGTTTTCTTTTAATATCATGCAAATGAATTTCAAATATTAAATAATTTTATTCAGAAAGCCTTCAATTATTTATCCAACTTTCTCGAATTCTGATGCCTTTAATTTTATTACTTATCATATCCCAAAGTCATTTCTCTCAAATTTTTCATATTGAGAAAAGCTGCTATATCCGAAAATCAAACGTAATATTTAAGAATATTAAAATGTCGAAATTATTCTCAAGATTACAAAATTAAGGTCTTTTGACTAACGTTCGATTATTTCTCAGTCAGTGAATGTTTTGCAGTTCTAATTATTTCTTTGGATTGGGGGGGGGGGAAATGTGTTTTTATAGATTCGCATAACTTTTTTTTAAAAAATTGTCAGGAAATAGAATGTTTTATTATTTTATATTTACATGAATGTCAGATGTTGACTATTATCAGTAACAACTATCACATTGTAGCCATGGAAATTATCTTTACCTAGTAATGCCTTTCGTCACAACTTAAATTTTGAATGATAATTTAATGAATAATTTTTCAATAATTAGAATAGCGAGAATTTTGATTTGATGTAAATAAATTTTAACACAGGAACTATAACTAAGAAATTATTTTGAATATTAAAAGTTCTTAAACCGTTGCAGTAAAATGAGGAGTACAGCTCGTTTTGCCATTCAGCACGATGACTAGTTACACTCGTCATGCGACTAAAGTTACTGTTGAATATGATAATAAATTTGGTTTAAAATTTCTAGTGTATTGAATCCTGCAAACTTATTGTTTATTGAATCTAGTGTATTGAATCCTGCTGCTGACTTATATTGATATCATAGATCACTTTCGCATATTGCTTACCGTTAGAATTTCTTGATATAAATCACGACTAAATTGTTGTTAGTCAGTGGGATTTCATTCTTATAAACATTTAGTGTAAACATCGGTCAGGCCAATATATATTTTGACTAAAGAAAAAACGTGTTGTGAAATAAACAGCGTAATGGATAGTGCACACTATGAATATCAAGGCAACTGGAGGGATTCTGAAGAATCAGAAGAAATAAGCAAATATTTACGCCATACTGATAACGAAACTCATGATAGTGAAATATTACCAGAAAGGCGAAAACATACTAGATGAATAATAAGTGACTCTGGTGAATATTCTGGAATCGTAGACGCATCATCAGAAGAATGGAAGGAAATAGGTAATGTACCTGAAATAAAGAAATTTACTGGAGCACCTGGTGTAAACGCTCTGACGGAAAACTATGTATTTATCCGATGTCATTAGAGATTTTTGACGAAGTATTGAATATGAATTTACGAATTGCAATTATACACATATCAATAATGTAGTTTTAATTAACACTATGTAAGTATTATAAAATAAAGCGTTTTTTAAATAAAAATTAAATGGTTATTTTGTGCACAACTTTTCATTATTAATTCTGACTGGAAGGGTTTAAAGAGATATTTTTAGATTAATCATGAATTGGATAACGTATATAATAGGAAATAAATAAGAGATTATATTAATATAGTGAAAAGAGTTGAAGTGTGACGATTATTTAATGCACACTCATGAGTTACTCCTGCTTATTAATATAACCATATTAATAAGTTTAAAAACCATATTAATAATTAAATTGTTATATAATTACATATAGAGAGAATTTTTTCTTCAATCTCACAATCTCTTGACCATGATAAATATAAGATTTCAAAAATGGCAATTCTAAAATAAAAAGAATTGCAATAATGCGTTTCAATTTCTATCATTTTATTACCTAGGGTGAACTTACCTACGAATCCATCCAGAGTATGAAGTATTTGGATAATGTCATATCAGAAACATTGAGAATGAATTCACCAGCTGTTAGGTAAGAAAGGGTTAAACTTATTTTAAGGATATTTTTTTAAAAAATACAACTGAGTTCAGCTATATATATGATTTAGGGCATAAGTCGTATTATTATGTAAGCATCAAATTTCAATTTTTACATTTTACTAGAACATTTAATCATCCTGTATTATAAGAAATTTATTTTCTTTTGAATCAGTGTCTATTAATTGTCAGTATAATTGATAATCTCATAAATATATTAAATTTACAAACGTATTTTAAAATATAGTTGTTGAATTTTTTATATAGTATTTTTTATCTTATACCATAATTTTTTTAAAATTTATTTATTAATTTAATATTATAACTAAACACATTCAAGTACTTCCAACCTAGTTGTTATATATTAGTGAAATTCACACATAAGTTTCATTGAATTCATCTATCGAATCGGGTCGTACGCGGTATCCTCCCCCCCCCCCAACATATGATCAAATACCAATATATTACATATATATATACACAATAGTTATTAGGTAAATGCTACTATTTTAATATAATCAAACTATTAATGTTAAAATCATAAGTTTGAAGTAAATGCAATTATTTAAAATTCAAGTTATTTCACATTGGTTTAATTATAAAAACTACGAAATTCTCATTTTAAATCACTTTAGCACTGAATTAATATCAAAAGCCAAATTCTTTCAGAAATATTTGAATACCATAAATAGGACTTTGTGACTATTCGTATATCAGATAATGCGGTTACATCTAAAAATAAGCCAAAATCGTTAACTTGTATTTCGGAAGCGTTTTATTTGTTTCATGTTAAATAATTTGATATTATTCTAATTAATTCACTTTTAAATATGCTCTTATTTGCATTACAAGAAAAAAAAATCTCGCAATTTTTCGATTCTGTAACCTCAATAATCGTACTGTCCTTTAATAATTTACCGAATAAGTATCCGTTATCTTTTTCTCGGCACCACAATTACGTCACACAATACTACCGATTTTTACACCGAAAAAATGGATTCTTGAATAATATTTTAAATCGAATTAGCCAGTATGCTTTCTATGGCTTGAAATTCTCTATTATTCTTCTTCCTGAGATGAGTATTTCGTTAACTGGAAATAATACGATTATAAAAACTACTCTTCATAACGAAACCGCCATGAATCGGCACAAACTTAAGTAAAAAGGATTTTCTGCTTTTGGAAGCTTACTAATTATTATTATAAAAACGCATGTCTCACTATATAATAAAATCTTGACTGGATTTTTGTATAATGATTATATTCGCAGGTTGGAGAGAATAGCAGGCGAAGACTACAAGCTCGGTGATACCGGTATTGTGATACCAAAGAATACCGTCATTACGGTTCCAATTTACGCCATGCACAGAGATCCCGAATTTTTTCCCGATCCCGAAAAGTTTGACCCCGACAGGTAAAGCAAAGTCCATGCTCTTCAAATATTGTCTTTAAAATATCAGATAGTGATTTATAAAACATAAATTCATAAAATTCCATACATCTAGACATTATTTCGGATTTAATTTCATTTGTTGAAATATCTGCTGATGAACAATTCTGTAATTCTGGGTTTGTTATTGCTGACTGATTTTTTAAAAATCAGGGTTCGGGCATTCACATAGTTTCATTTATCTTCTATGGAACTGAAATAAATGAAATATTAATATCATTCAGTGTTGCTTAATTTTTCACTGTATTCGTTTTTGTGTCTCTCTAAATAATTGGTAATATAAGTTTGGCAGTCAAGTTAAATGCGGGTGATATAAACACAATCTTAATTCTTATTTGTTTTAATACCTAGAGATATAAATTGAAGATTTTTTTTTTCGGAAATCGATATATGGTATATCAATGGCAGATTTTCTATTTGACATAATAGGCAGCTGCCTATGGCTGCTACGCTAAGAGGAGATCGCTTGCCGGTACATTTAAAATGTATTATTTGTCTAGTTTACGGATAAATAATTTTATAACATATACAAATTCTATTTATTATAAAATATTGTCAACAATTTTCCTGGCATAAATAGCCTGCTCCTTAACTTTTTATTTTGTTCATTTAGTTATGACAGTTTTTATAAGCAGTAGCAAGCATTTGCTTAAATTATATTGTGCACAAATGTGAATGCCAAGTAGACATACGTCATAATGTATAAATAATAAAATAATATAAATTTAGACAAGGTTAATAAAATAAAATAAATAATCTTAAATAAACCATTAACATGTTTATTAAGTAAAAACTATGGCAGTTTGTCACTGAATTTACTAATTTATTTAAAGAGGACCACAAATGTATGAATCCGCCACTGGTGAAGATCGTTCTTAAAATGTGTCAAGAGAATTATCACCATCTTAACTTTTTATCATTGTTTGCTTTTGTTAAAAATGTCATTAGTAAAGTTGCTGAGTGTCTCACTTTGTAAATTTCCAGATTTTCTTCGGAAGAACGTGCCAAGCGCAATCCATACACATTCATGCCTTTTGGCGCTGGTCCAAGGAACTGCGTTGGCATGAGATTCGCCCTGGTGGAAGCGAAGGTGTGCCTGGCTTACGTCCTCAGCCATTTCAAGATTAAGAGATGTGCACAGACGAAGGTCAGTATTTATCTATCCTCAGCAGCAACTTTCATTTGGACAATTTTGTTTAAATAGTTTTCAGCGTGTTGAACTATTAGTATTCAATAATTTAAGGATAAAGAATGGGCGTAGATTAAATATTGTTACGAATTTGTAATGTTGATGCCCGGCATAGTTATTTCCATCGTAAGGAAGACAATTTTACAGAGAGTTCTGATGGATACTGAACCGATGCGGGATCAATGAACCCCGTCCATGGTAACCATTTAGCAACTTGGCGACGAATTTCGAAACAAAATGGAAAAATTTCTGGAATCAATCGGAATTTCGGAGGTAACACCATTAGAACTCGAATGATAAGATCCTTCTAGAAGTTTCTGTGCTGTGCTTCGAAAACTATAAAAATTCGGGCGATCGAGCTGAAATAAGTCAGTTGAATTACGCCCAAACAATTTGTGAATTGAGTATTGAGTCATGTACTGAATCTTGGAGACAAATGAAAGCAACATCGAGGCAACGAGTCGTGTGCTGAATAGCCAATCATCGAGTCAGTAGTGAGTCGGCAATCAAGTTCAGCTTAAAGGGAATAAACAGTGGGTGAAAGAAGACAATTGAGAGGTGCGAATAATTGTGTGAAGTCTCTCTTCCTGCTGAGTTCTGTCTGACGACATTGCCGTGTTACAGTTGTTTATTATCGAATCATTGTTTGTGTACTGTTATTGTGTATTTTCGGCTGTGTTTTGCTTTCTGTGGGTTCGTGACTTCGTGTTGAATAAACGTCTTTATTTGTATTAAACCTATTGAACTATTCTGTCGTACACGCACGACAACGAATCCGTTAAATTTATGGACATTCGGATTTTGGCTACGGATTTTTCTTCATAAAATCTACAGAAGATATCTTTTTAATTTAAATCATTTACCTTTTTATTCAACAACTACAAAAAAAAACCTTTACTTTGCAAGTTCTAAAATTAATCTGACTAAAAATTGACAATGTTTGGCGTCACACGCTTAGCGATTTCTCCAAGATGTCAAACGCAGTTATCGCACCAACAAAGCTTCTATTTACACATATTTCTCTCTTTTTTTTCAGGTTCCTTTGGAATTCCTCATGGGCAATGGCCTCCTTCAAGCGAAAGAAGTCACACTTCAAATGGTACCGAGAGAAACTGTTTTATTGAAGGATTAGGAGGGAAAAATGAGTCCGTATGAAGTTGTGACTTAAGAATGACGCGCTTCATGAATAGCATTTTCAAGATATGCAGTGTTATATACCTCAAGAAAGTTGAAGTTATTATACAATACGTTCTCATTGGAGTTGTGAACATTTTACAAATTTTCTGTCATTTTGTATATAGTGTCAAATTGTTTAATTATACTGATAATATTCCATATTTACATGTTAATATTATGAAATGTTTGTTCGTTATAAAATATTTAATTGTTATTATTTTTTGTAAATAAGTATTTTTACTTTTATCTTTTGAAATAAAATTTCTTCTTTTGTTCTTAATTTATTTATTTTCAAATTTAATGTCCTTCATTAATATGGAATATTTTAGGTTTTCGATATTCTTCTTTTCATTTGATCACGAGAAATGACACCTTAATAGGTTTTGCCGCCATTCTAGAGGAGTGTTCCATTTTTTTTTTTTTTTGTATGTGTGTGCAGATTTTCAATAATTTTCATAAGACAATTCCCTTTTTTTATATTTGACAATTCTTTTGGTTGCACTGGTAAACAAGGTTTCTGTCCAGATTTAAGTAAATGATTTTTATATTTTAAGCAGAATTTAAAAAAAAAATGACTAAAATATTCTATCACCCACAAATTTTTAAAAGAAAAAAAATATAATTTTCGAAAATTAATTATTAAAATTTATTTAATCATATATATTCTGGCACTTTAATAAAGTATTAAATATAAAAAACTTAAAAATTACATTTTTGTAAAGAAATTTTAGAAAAACGAAAGAATTTTTTTTTAAGAAAATGATAATCGTAAGAAATTTTCCAAATTTCATATTTTATGTAGCAATAAATGGTTTAATTGTGGGTGCTTTCTTATACAAATAATAGGGCTTCTGTAATAAAATTTCAATAGCAGTTTCACAGCGTATTAACGCTTTGATCACCTGCTTTGATAACGCTTTCCATTTTGTAATATCCTAATAGATGTACTTCCCTGTGTTTCATCGCTTACACTTAGAGAGAAAGATTTGTATCGTGATTAAAAAAAAAAGAATTTTTAATGACACTGAACATTTAAATTTTTGTAAATTTTCAACATGCTTTTAATGATTCTTTTCCATATGTATGATTTCATTTTGTTTCTGAAGAAATGTGTGGCATCATTTTAACCAAAAATTCAGGTTGCTGTTTCTAAGTAATTTAATGTATCCTCAAAAAATTGTTCTTCATAAAATGTTTAATTTGTGGGCCAACTAAAATGGCCTTTATTATCATTATTTTTGTTCGTATATTAACGATGGAAAGTGTTCTTGCAAGTATTGGAATCACGCCTTTTTTTATTCATCGCTCTAACGACATTCTTCATCAATCCTAACTTAATGTGTGAAAGTAGGAGAATAAATTTCTATTTATCCATTAACAGAACAATTTGAATTTTTTTTCACCTGCAGTATATTGTTTGTGTTTTGGATGCTTATTATCGCACACGCTGATGTTTTGCTCCATTTCCAAATTCGCATAAAAAACAGCAGAATAATCGAACCTTGCTTAACGCTCACAACGAGGGATTTTCGTACGATGTTTGCAAAACGAGTGATCACGTGACTTCTTCGGGTCACATTGAGAATGCAGCCTGTATCTCGATTACCAGTCTGTGTTAATTCTTTTAGTTGTTTTTTAAATCAAAAGCTGAACTAAAAGATTATAGAGTTGATTGAAACCCTCAAGTGCCCCTCCCCCAAAATAATGCGAGGCACTTAGGTAAACCTTATGGTTCCACATTGTGATATGAAGGTTTGGTTTGGTCATATTAACGTCCCTTTTGAAGCAATGAAGCAACACTTGGGCTACATTTTGGGACGGACCTCGTAATTTTGAACCGCGGTCAGATGACGAGGACGACACCTGAGCTGGCACCCCCCTCTCCACACCACACCACACCAGCGGGTGGACGTTTGGTCATGACGGATTTAACGTGCAACAGACCCCCTTACACGACGGTTCTTCGGTGGAATCGGGTCACGAACCTGAAACCCTCCAGTTCCGAAACCGAGACCTTACCACCAGGCCACCGCAGCCCCTTGCCATACGAAGGAGAAATATTTCAATACCATACGGTCACAAATATAAACCTGAAACTGCATTCTGTTTCACAACAAAAAGTTGTGGAGGCGATTTCGTCAGAACAGGGAAAGAAAACTGCTTCAATATAGCAGCATCAACTTTTTGGTGAAATAAAGAAGATTTAAAAATATGGAAAACTGTTGCACCGTATGTTGAGAAGAATAATTAATCTTAATAAAGCTGCAGCTATATGCACTAAAATTTATTTAACGATAATGATTTTATTTTCGTCAAATTTCGAAGATTTGGGAAAAACAAGTATCATAGAGAACTTTCTTGTAATAAAGTGTGTATTATAAATTACATTATTATGCACTTGATATCACTTTATCTACGCCATTTGTGCCTCTTTTTAAAATCTCATAATATTTTCACTCATCGTGAATGCAATGAAACCATTAACCAGCGGGAGTGCTCTCCCTAAAACGTTCTCGCAATAAAGGTGTTATTCCGAGAGCGCCTTGCATAACATGGGTAGTGTAATTATGAAATATTAACCTTTGACGTGAATTTAGCATTTTTATTGAATCTACAGCGTCTTTCTTGGCGATTAATACCTGGCATGCCGTTAATAATATTCGAGAATCGAATTTGTGTTTTAGATACGTTTTTCCCAACCGATTGAAAGGGCCGCGGTGGCCTGGTGGTAAGGTCTCGGCTTCGGAGCCGGAGGGTTTCAGGTTCGAGACCCGATTCCACTGAGGAACCGCCGTGTAAGGGGGTCTGTTGCACGTTAAATCCGTCCTGACCAAACGTCCTCCCGCTGGTGTGGCGTGGTGTGGAGAGGGGGGTGCCAGCTCAGGTGTCGTCCCCGTCATCTGACCGCGGTTCACAATTACGAAGTCCGTCCCAAAATGGCCCTAGTGTTGCTTCAAACGGGACGTTAATATAACTAAGCTAACCCCAACCGATTGAAATAAAAATTTGACTCAAAGCACTTTTAGTCTGAAAATCGCATAAATAATTTGATATACTTAAGTTATTGCGTTTTTGAGCCATGTTTCTAAAGCAAACACCGACCGACAGACAATCAACACCTTGTTGGATTTGGCCCAGAATTCAGATAGGTGTCCAGACTATAGATGTTAATTCTGCGTACCGAATTTTACCTACCTAGATCTCTTCGTTTTCTAACTATCATGTTAACTTGTAATCGAACATCTGGACAGACAGACTGTGAACGGATTTTGCTCAAAATCTGATAGAAATCTACCATTTCGGTATGAAGACCGTATCTATCTAAATCTAATCTGAGTTTTCCTTGTCACAGACAGACAGAAACTTTTCAAAAATATGTTTTTCGATCTCAGGGAAGTCTGAAACGTGGAAATGCGTCAAAATCTGGAGTTCAAATTCTTTGAAGGTCGCAATGCTTTCACCGTACTTCCTATATGAGAAAATAAAAAAGTTGTAAATATGGCTCTTAATCATCAGTAGAAAAATGATCAGGTAAATTTGTCTTATGTACACACTTAAAACTTCGAAAATCGTTCAAAATATCGATCATTTCTAATTTATTATATTATCATTTTTTAATTTCTTAATAGTGTTCTCTGATCCTTTAGCTTTCAAACGATACCAAGATGTTGTCAATATTCGAAATATTTCTCGAGTTATAATTATTTTTCTTGAGAGGCTTTCATTAAAAACTCTAGTTACAGTGGGCCGCGGTGGCCTGGTGGTAAGGTCTCGGCTTCGGAACCGGTGGGTTTCAGGTTCGTGACCCGATTCCACCGAAGAACCGTCGTGTAAGGAGATCGGTTGCACCGTTAAATCCGTCCTGACCAAACGTCCTCCCGCTGGTGTGGTGAGGAGAGGGTGGTGCCAGCTCAGGTGTCGTCCTCGTCATCTGACCGCGGTTCAAAATGACGAGGTCCGTCCCAAAATGGCCCTAGTGTTGCTTTAAACGGGACGTTAATATAACCAAACCAAACCTAGTTACGTTTTTTTTAAAACTCATTTTATGAAGAATGAAATTTTCCCACTATGTTGCTTCATTGAAACAATCATAACTCAACAAGAAATTAATCAAATACAATTATTTATATATAAAAATAATCTGTATGAAACAGTGGATGTTTTGTGCCTCAATCAAAGTTATATTTATAGAAATAAATTTTTAATAGCTATTTAAAATTTAAAATTACAGAAAAAATTTTGCTCTTTCTATTTATTGTTGAGGGAAAAACTGTTAAAAAAAAAACTATATATTTTTATAACTTGATTGAGGTAGACAACATGAAAACTAATATTAGGCATAATTTCCAACTAGAATTATGTCTGTATAAATTAGAATTTAAGATATCATGTTTCAAAATATTTGCTAATTAGCTCATTAAATACTATTTAATTAATTAATAATTAGTGTAATATGGTTTTTTTCTCATTAAAATGAGTTTAAACATATATTAATGACCTACTGTAAAAAAACTGGATTTTTAATGTTAAAATTTTTAAAAAATCTTCTAGTGTGTACGTACACCTTAAAGAATTTATAAATCTTGATAAATGTTTTTATAAATTTGTAGACTTCGGTCAAGTTTTGAATGAAAACCATTCTACGGAAGTCTGTTGGTCCGACTATCTACATATAACTATAAAACGGAAGAATTAAATGGATAAAATTTGGTATGCTGATTTAATAATTAAAGTATAGATATCAAATTTGTACACCATTCCTCAAGTGATTGATCACCTGTTA
>JAPMOR010033405.1:0-18620 GCA_026543865.1 Argiope aurantia
ATATATATATATTTTAAAAGAATAAAGTAATGTTATGTTTCACTATGGCTGATAACTAATATTTTGTCAGTATTGATGATTTGAAAACTCAAACTTGAATATTTTGTTATTTTACTCTAAATTATAAAGTTCCAAGTATTTTGCTTACATATTTTTTAAAAGAAGTTAAGCAAAATCCTTAAACTACCGTACGAATAAATAATCTCTGTAACGATAAAATTAAACGAATAAAATTTACAACAATTTAGTAAATACTTCTTAAAATACAATCTATAAATCAAGGCATGTCTTAAATAAAGACACAAGCTTTGAATAAAGACAAAAGCTTTCGTAATGTCGCTTTATTTCTAGAGATAGAAACATGAATTGCATTTGTTATTTCAAAGTTAAAGAGATTTATTTATATTCAATATATGTCTGGCCATCAAGGAACAATAATTTATTTATTTTTCAACGAAGCATCAAATCACGTTTCTTCCAAATTAAGAAAAAAAATCTACACTTGCTCTAGACTAATAACAACCACAGCTTAAGCTTAAGCTGAAATTATTTTGGTTTTCTGGCTTCTTGCTGGAGATGGGTTAAATCACTGAGAACTGAAGGAAATCCCTCTTGACTCAGGAATAGCCTTTTTCCTGCGCTTCATTAATCCCTTTAAGTGAATAAAATGCTCCATTTGTTAACTTGCATCCATCAAAGAAGATAGAATGTTCAACAAATGATGGGGAAAAACGCTCCAAAGCAATCCTTCTTTATTATCATGGCAGCATATAAAGACACTTCTTTTAATGCTCGTAATCTCACGGTTCTATCTTCGATGGCTTTTTAAAATGCTTAAAGATGACTTAAATCTGATAAAAAAAATTATTCCTTCAGAATTTTTAATAATAGGAATGGAGGTAGAATATCTGACCTGGATGAAAATATTTATTAATTAAATTGCATTTTCATAATTTGCCATTCTAATTTGAATAGTGTTTTTAAAATGAAAATTGAATCTCTGAAAATCCTTGGTTTTTCTTGTTTTATTTAATGGAAAGGAAATGTAAAATTTTAATGGCATTTCTTTTCTAAAAGATATCTTAAAGAATTAGGAGTTATTGAGAACACAAAACCAATAATTAGATGAATAATTGATCTTTTATTGATCTTCTGTATATTGATCTTTTTTTCGAAATACAAAGGTGGGAAAAAAATCTCAATAACAAATAATAATAATAATAATAATTTAGTAGAATTAGAGTTAAAAACAAACTTTTAGCTAACATGTTATTAGAGGAATCCAGTAGATTTAAGGTGAAAAAAATCAAAAAGACTCAATAAGGGATTGTCTTATTCTAATTAAAAATATGAATACAAAGTAGTAAAACACAGCCAAAGCGTAAGTAACAGCATATGTAGTAAACAGCAGCACAAAAGCAGCAAATCGCTGATAAAGAATACAACAGTACAAAGATACTTAGAAAGATCAATTCTCTTGAGAAAGATTTCTGTGAACTCAACTACTACCACTACTTCCGACTTTGTAGGGCCTTTCGCCCGGAATCAAATATTCCAGAATAAATACTGGAAGTCAAATTTTCATAGAGTTGCCGTTAGGATTTTCAAACATTCAAAACCCATCATTTTAGAGCTAAACTTGGGGATCATTGACTTAACATCCATTACTATTTTTTTTTCTGGAGATTTGCAGTGCAGGGAAGTAATATTACAACTTAGTAAAATAATTTATTTGGTTGAAGATTCAAATTCTTACGTTAAAGTATGAACTTGATAAGCTATTTTAAATATGAAATGATTTTAGTACTTTAATAAATACAATTACCTCTACTTTTAGAGAAAAAAACTCAAAAACTTATGCGTTTTTTTTATATCCATAAGCTTAATGTTTATCATTTTGTGGGGTGGAGTTCCAAGCCAGTTGTAATTGTTAATGAAATCAGTAGTTGCACACGCTGTTTAAAGCAACCCTGGATATAACATCCAATAATATTTCATACATGCTCGGTGGAAGAAATATCTGGTTATCTCACAAGTCAAGACAACAGGTATATATCCTTTAGGGTGATAGCGGTTGTGTGGAGATGAAAGTTATCTGGCTGGAAAACGTCATCTAGAATAATGATGAAAAAGTATTTATAAATGACAATCACTTTAATCATCAGTCTAATATACAAATGTGCTATCAGATATATAGGACAACACCAAGATATATCCACCTGTCATAGAAAATTCCCCCCCAAAATCATAGATTAGACAGTATGTCTAAGTGTGGTTCCAAGTGACCATATATTCTAAATAACATAAATCCATCACTGATATCAAGTTAGAAACATCTCTCATCTCAGAACAAAGCGTATCACCACTACACAGTTTAATAGCATCCGGTTTGACACTATTAAAGTGATGGGACTGGGGTCATTTGAAGTTAGTGACATGAATACTACTTGAGTATGACTTGTAACTTCTTTTAAATAATTTGCATAATTTTTTTGTTGCATCACTTTGGTGAAAATAGAATCTTCAATTTCTGTTGCCAATGTATTACGATTCATCAAAACCATGCGGGGAATACAGCTGTCTTCTCAGCGGGAAATGGCTTTTATGTGGCTGAACCCCAGTTTCTTGATGTGATATTTTCTCGTGACCATTACTGCCAGCCACTCCTGTCATAAATTTCGTCAATATCATAAAAAAGAAAATACATCCGTTCGTAATTGTATTATATGATCTCATTCGAAGTCGGAGTTTCATATATTGGCTTCATCCACTTAAAGTCATTTTTTGACTCAAATATTGCTGTCAATGTACAATTTCAATGATACCCATTATTTTTACAAGATTTGCATGTACATAGTGTTGTCAGTAATCACTCTTATTCTTCTAGCACGGAATTTGAATGGATTTCATTTTTCAGATACGCAGACATGCCTCAAATTTAGCCTTAATCAAAATTGATTAATAAATTGATAATGATTTTGCATAACTGAATACTTACAAACATAATAGTAATTGTTTGACGTCTATTATAAAATAATTCCCCTTTTTTTCTTTTATAAATTTCACCGTTCTTTTATCCTTAGGAAATTGCTTCAGGTTTTAAAATTTTATTTTAAATACATCAAAGGGATTTACAGATCTAGTTATCAAATCATCGAAAAATCTCTTGGAACACTGAGAAGTAATTCCTTTACATAGTTCAAAAAAAGAAAATATTCATTTTTATGTTTTTTTGTTAAATGCAATAAGGAAGAAAAATTATGATAAGTTACCACACTAAAAACCTAGTTTAAACTAAATATCCAATTTAAATTGGAAACTCAGTATCGTTAGTCTTTTTACTGGTATAAATGATCCGCAACAATATTTAAATTTTTTTATAAATCCCTACAGGCATTTTTTCATTCGCTATGAGTAAAATTTTGAGTATTATCTTATCATTTAAGAAAGTTTCTCAGTTGGAAATAATTTCTCTAGAATGAAACCATTTTTTTGTTTACTACTTTTTGTGAAATCTTTGAAATGAAGAGGATTACAGATAAAGTACTATAGAATAGAGAAAGCATTTAATCTTTTTGGTTTTTATATTCACTAAGTTGCAGTGAAGAAGTTAGAATCGATGCCATGCTTGATTGAATTTAAACACGAATAAGGCGTTTCACTAAAGTTTTCCAGATCGAATTTTTAAAACTACGGAAGTTTATAAGTGGGATAAAAACTGTTATCTGTACTTTTTTTTTATTTCATTCATGTTTATCAAGTTAAAATTTCGTATTCACATTTTCTTGAAGTGTTAATGCTAAAGTTTTTTTTTTTTTTTTTATTTTTTTTATTTTTTTTTTTACAATCTTGTATTTTTAATAGCAAAAAATAATTAACTATGCATTTTCATTAATTTTAAGTCAATTAATTTTAACAAGGTTTGAATTCTTTATAAAGCCCCATCATCTAATAGAAACTTTTAGAAATGTTGATAATTTTTACATTATTACTAATTGTAATGCTGAATTCTACTTATTATACAAAATACAAGTACAGAATAATTATTCTGGGAAATAAAAATAAATAAATAAATATGATTTTGATAACCTGCTAGGAACTCTAAAATATGTTTTATATTTAATATTTTGAATTAAAGCAAAAAAAAATATTTTACAATGAAACACTATAATGTAACGAAGAAAAACTTCATGAATGTCAGAAGAAAGAAAAGTCTTCATCATTTAATTAAAAGTAAACATATGCAATTGTTATTATCATTAATCTGATTAGAATTTAATTTTATTTACATTTTTTTCTGTCAGCAGCTCATATTTTTCTAATATTTTACTTATCGCTCAACTTTTTATCTCAAAAAAATCCAGTAATCCCGTGTGAAATTTATGTGCTAGCCCTTCATCCTCTCCCCTGCAAAAAAAATTATTTAATATTTTGTTGAAATGCTCAATTAAGAGTATATGTAAAATAGCAATGGTGATAGATTACTGATTTGAACACGCTTACAATGCTCTTTTGTTATTATTATATATCAAAATTAAATTGTCTTGAAATGTTGCTTTTCACAGTAAATTGACTTGTTTAGAATACGACTTTATAGATTCATACCAAAATGGAAAAGAGAGGTAAATATGATTTGAATTGGGAGTTAGAAATTCTGTCTACTATTTTTGATGCAGTCGCAAACATTATCTTTGTCTCAAAAATGCGGTATGTACTGTAAGGCAATGCTTTGCCTTTTGCACTTTCTCAGTGGATATTTACAAATCACTGAGTGTCACTTCCGCCTCCTTGAAAATTGTCTTTCGAATTTTGTTGAAGGTAATTCATTAGTTTGGCGTACGATTTCATTGTTTTCAGATTTTTTTCTGCACCATTACATCTATGTTCTCATTGATGTAATCGCATCAGTTAATTATGATTATGGAGTATTTTCAATGGTAGCTATCTTAATTAGAAAATTCTTTCAAATAAAACAAAATTTTTGGTAGTTTTAATGGAACTGCTTTTTTAACTGTAAATATGAAATGTTTCCCAATGTTCACAAGTATACATAGGTGCACAAAATAAGAACACTTAATGAATAGTTCACATAATTAACAAAACATTTTGATGCTTGGCGCCTTTTGCAAATAATGTAGTTATTCTTACGCACTATTCGTAGACTAAATCCAGGAACGACTTACTTAAAGTTTTTCAACTATTCTGCATTAAATAAGTTTAAATTTCAAACAAAGATGGAATTTTAACAAAATTGAGTATTCATTTACAGAAAGGAATAAATCCTTCCCAAAGATACTTCATTTTACTCTGTAAACATTTTTATTAATTGAAACGGTGGGATGTGAAAAACAGAAATAATGTATTAGATATTTTTAGTATTCTAATTAAAACGAATTTTAAAATTTCTATTTTCATTTCAATTGATATATTTTGTTCGTGGATTGGCTGTAAATAGTTGTTGAATAATTTATATGTAAAGCATAAATAAGAATCGCAAGTCATATTCTTTTGGCAGTTTCCTAGCCTATTATTTTATAGTGTTTGACTGTGATTATTTAACGTGCTTCATATTATTATTCTGGTTTACTAAAAATAGCCAATAATTACAAAGTGATTACTTAACGTGCTTCATATTATTCTGGTTTACTAAAAATAGCCAATAATTACAAAGTGATTACTTAACGTGTTTCATATTATTCTGGTTTACTAAAAATAACCAATAATCACAAAGTTTGAGAATTAAGATTGACTGTAATCGTAAGTTTTGTCACTGACTGCAATGTGAGGTTCTTAGGATAAATGACTGCTAAATAATTTGCGCAATATCTTGTTGTCTAATTAATTCTAAATTGAGATCTATAATTGCTCCAAGGAAGTTTTTAACATCACATCATCTGTGCATTATATGCAAAAAAATATCAACCCTTCAGTGGGGATGCATTAATATTTTTCTGTATTTTCAATTGTAAAAAAAACAGATTGGGAATTTTTAAGAGTAACTTATTAAATATTATACTTTTTTTTCTTGTTTAAATATTATTTGTCAGTAGTGTAAGAATTTTTGATAAAAAAGAAAGGGAAACCAAAAAATATAGAATACGACATCGAAACTTGTGATTTTAAAGCACTAATATCAGTCAAATTGTCTAGAACAATCGAGCTAAGATAATTTGATCTGAAAACGAAAAACATTAACAAAAATTCTGATAACTACGTGTAGTCTAGAAAACTTATTCATTAAGCATTCACAAGAAATTATTTATTATTTTTATTCAAAAAATATTCATAAAATCCAAAATATACCTGAAGGTAAGGTTACTAGGAAAGATCTCTATCATTCATATTCATATGGAATTCTTTTTATTCTAAAATACATGAATCCATTTCCTTAGATTCAAGCAATCAAAATAAATATGTTTAAATAAAAATTAGCGAGAGCAAGAGAAAGCGAATAAGTAAGAAAATATGAATATTGCAAATCTTCATCATGTTTCTCATTTTAATCTCCTTCTTTCTGCAATTTAAGTATTCACTGCGAATCAGAGATTCGTAATTTATATTTTTTATATATTATTACGAATAAACTTGCTTCTCTGGTGTATTTTTGTTATCAATATTTGTTATATTATTATTATATTATCAAGTGAAGCACCTTTCACTTTGCCACTATTCACTGTTAGTTTGACATAAACCGTTGCAAAGTTTTCTAGTTCAATACTTCCATTTATCATCAAGCTTTCCTTTTAGATTCTCCTGTGGAAATCCCTGCCTTTTCTGGAGGCTCTTTCCTTGAACTCCCGAAACTGCAAGCATATACTCGCCTGTCTTTGGAATTGGAGTTCAAAATATACGGCAAAAATGGTATTATACTGTATAATGGCCAAACACCATCTGGTTCTGGAGACTTTGTTTCACTCTCGGTTAGAGATGGATTTGTGGAGTTCAGGTGAGAGGTTCATCATCATGATATCCACTAGAGATTATTTCTTCTATATCAAAAACAATTCATTCTTTTAAAATCGTCATATTATTTCTCGCAACAATTTTTATTAGATATTTACAGTTTATTCAAATATTTTATTTTATTTATAATTAATTCTTAAACATATGTAAGAACAAAAGCAGAGAACATAAAAATTTAATCATCCGCTTGTTAAACTATGATTTTGTTTCATGCTACTTAAGTAATTCATTATATTGATCTGAAAATACGTACTTTCTATTTCAGATATAATCTAGGTAGTGGCCCTGTGATCCTAAAATCTCCTCACCGTCTACAGCAAGGCAAATTCCATCGTTTGGTTGCCAAAAGGTATTTAAGGGATGGTGTGCTCACTCTAGATGGACAGGAAGATGTAGCCGGTCACAGTGAAGGAACATTAAAATCTCTCGACTTAGCCGAGAATATGTTCTTAGGATACATTCCAAGTGAAAATAAAGGGTAAATATACTACTATGATTATATCAAAAAGAAATGCTAAAATTAACAGAAAGATAATATTTTAGAAATATAATACATGCCTTTTTAAAAATATAGACTGCCATATTCTGAAGTGGTGGTATAATAAATGAAATCTGATAAATTATTTTCTAAACAATGAAGAAATCTTAAATATTATTTATTCATATTATTTTTGGGAAGAAACATGTCATCAACCATATTTTGTTATGCTTTTTTATTGTTTGATTATAAATGAAGTTGCGTATAAATTAACATCCCCAAGACTTTATTTTTGCAGCTTTGTGTATTAGTTTATAATTACATTGTTTTTAGCTTCGATATTAATAGCTGTTCATCTGCATCATAAAAGAAAAATAAAATATTGTTCCTACCGAAGATAATTATTATTCATCTGCAGAGTTTTCACTTACCTACAGAATATATAAAAAGAAAACAGCTGGATTAGCTACAGCATGTTTTTTATGAAATGTATCTGCGGAAAATAAAATCTAAGAAATATAAAGAGCACAACTCAGTTTTGTAAAAAATATATTTGATGCATTAAACATATAATAAAAATAATAAACACTATCTGAAAGAAATCCTTTTTAATTATTGGTTTAGAAACGTTCAAAAAATAATTTAAGCATTATATGATATGAAAATAGATCTTATTTATCAAAACCTAGCGGAATAATATGTAAGAAATAGCTCAAAGCTTTTAGAAATCAGCTCAAGACAGTTATTGATTAATAATTTTCAATTTTTATTTTATCGCCTTCACATTTATTGATAATTATTTAATTATCCTTAATAAATGTGCTTACTGCCTTGCGTATGAAATTAAAATTTATAATTTAAAAAATTCAAAGATTTCATTAATTAGTTGATTTTTGAAAAGAGATCGATATACACTTTTAAATGTTTTATGCCAAACGTTTAATGTGTTGCATCGAAAAGATGGTTTATATAAAATTATTCTATTAATTTTTATATCTACTGTCGTTGTTAATATGTGTTAGTGAATGCATAATTAGATTGATTCTATGACTTAAAATTAATTAAGAACTCTCAAGTTTTCCCAATTCATAGACCGACATAGGCTGCGGTGATCTGCTAGTAAGGTCATGAATTCGAGACCCAAGGGTATGAGGTTAAAAACCCGATTTCACCGAGGTACCATCGTATAAGTGGGTTTAAACTGGGGTGCAAGTTTGGAGAGGGGGTACCAGCTCAGGTGGCCTTCTGGTCATCTGACTCAGTTCAAAATTACGATGTCCGCCCCAAAATAGCCCTAGTATTATCTTAAAAATGGGCGTTAAAATAACTAAACTAAACTCATAGATGGACAAGAGCCTGAATTCTTTCTAAATTTTTCTGAAGAGCAAAATGATCTTAAAAGCAGAAGCATACTCACTCAAGTAAACAGCAGATTTGATCTGCCCTGATGTTGTTCTACTAATTTCTATTATTATCCGAAGTGAACTATGCGATACTTCTGAATCATACTGTATAACTTGAATTAGATACATTGTTGTAAAATGAATGTATACCAAAGGAAAAATATTGGATCGAAGTGGCATCTGACAGTTTAGTTTAATTAATTTTAAGTTCAACTCAGTTTTTCCCCTTTATTTAGTTTCTAATAGACTCTAGTGGATGATATTATGGATAAGGCGAACCACTTTAAAATTAAAACAAAATTTTTATTCAAATATTAGCTTTTATATGTGCGTAAATACATATTACAGTTGCAACTAAGATATATGATCATAGTTAATATATAGTTTTTTTTCAAAAAAGTAGTTGAATAATCACTAAGATTCGAATCCGAGGTTTGAATCCGTAGTTCCTCACAAGACTAATTTAGTAAGAATGAGTAATTTTGAATTTTTGTCCGATTACATCCGAGTGATTATCATCTACTTTAAAATGTATCAGTTGGAAAAATTAGAGTATTTTTAATACCTAGAAACAAATACATGGAGAATATTTTGGGAAAGACAGCAATACCTACATGACATTTGATCCACTAATACCCCCCCCCCCCCAAAAAAAAAAATTAAAAATAATGTCATATACCAGTCTTAAAAATATATTGCCTAACAAGCCCTTTTAACACTAAAAGTCATTAATATCTGGTTTCTTAAGCAAAGAGTCGTATTTCATCTCCTAATTCCTTTAGAGATACCGATTAAGGTGTGGAATAAATGAAATTAACTTCAAGATAAAACAAACAAAGTTAAACCATTGCAGAGATACATCAGAGAACTCTCACATTGTATCATTTCTTTCATCCAGAGAAATGGATGAAACAATCAATATCCTCGAGGCGCTCTTTCAGAAAGTATAAACTCACATCTGAAAGGGACTAAGCCTAAAGAACAAAATAGGGGTTATTACCGAAACTGGAAGCATTCGATTCGTACAATTGGAAGATAAGAAAAGCTCCGGAAATCCTTGAGATAGGATTAAGTCCCTTGAGCTGTGATCTTTTAATGGTGTTTTCTCGCTCAGCATTGAAATGACGATTGTGACCGAATTGATCTCTAGCCGCCAAGAATGCATAATTTTTCCATTAGCCCAAATCGCGCTTTTAAAACAAAACTGTTCATTCCTCCCACGGCAAGAGTAATTTGGACATTAGACTCGAGGCTCAATTAACCTTTTCATCCTGTTATCAGATAGACATCACCCATTTAAATGGGGTTAAATGCGAACTGTTGCAATGAGGAAAAGTGGGACGAAGACATTCAAATGGTTTTATCACTAGTTAAGATACGAAAGACTAGGGAAAGAGTCATTAGCATCTGAACTTTCATCCCTTCTAATTTTTAAAAATAAAATATTCGGAGCAATAAATTTTATAAATAAAGAATTAATTACATGAAACTTTTCCTTTTGGAACGTTGATAGTCACATACGTATATCTCCATTCTATTCTTGCACAATGGAATATTTCTGCTACCTATAAGCAACTAGAATTTCACTCTTTTTAATTACCCCGTAGATAATTTTTACTTTTTCAAGGGACATTTCTGTGATGATTAGATTGACTTTAATAAAAAAGTAAACAAAATAATTTTACTAGCAGTTTAAAAAAATGGCAGATATCATTCCCTGATAAAAAATGGGAATATAGATATTTTTTGTTGAAGTAATTGTTTGTGAAGAATATTTCACAGTCTTCTGGATATAGTAAATAATATGAATAAAATCCATATATTAAAAATTATTTGGAAAACAATGTGCCTGTCAGCCTAGCTACTGATTAAATTTCTACAATTTTCATATCAAAGATGTCATTAAAAGTCCCAGAGAAATTGAAAAAAAAAAAAAAAATTACTACTATTTCACTGTGCAGCCACTATGAAAAAATCACAACAAACTTGCCCTGCCCCAAGCATAGTAACTATTTCTCAAATTTCTACTTTATTTGAAGGACTAATAATGGTTTGATAAGTCTTCAATGATCTTCAGCTGCTTCATTCTTCATTTTCCTAGCTATAGCGGAATTTAAAATTTTGTCTCAGCCCCCAGTTTACGAAACTACTTCGACTCCATATATTAATTTCGCCAATTTGCTTAATTACCATTAAGAATTACCATGTTTATTTTGTAAGTATAAAAATAATACTTCCATTTATAATGAAACGTAAATCTAATCTGATTGATAATAATAAACCAATGTTATTTATATTGTAAGTAAATTGCTGCGTACGAAAGGGTACTTTTATTTATTTTTTAAAAATCATTAAGATAAATATTATTAAATGATTTACGAATTTTGTAATTTTTAGTATTTATAGCTCCGAATATAATTTAAATAAAAGTCAAGAATTAACGAAATTATATAATTAATATGATTTGAATGCAGTTAAAGAGAACTCATAAAATGTCAAAAAAAGATCTATAAAATGTATAGAAATTATATTTGTGTTAGGCATACTTATGAAGTGGTACTATTTAATATAATTAAATTTAAATTATCTCAAAATATTGTGATTTTACAGAAAGTTAAGGAACTTTTTATAACTGTAAAAATCTCACCATAGCTTTATTATGTTACTGGTAACATTTTCCTATTATTCGAAAGAAAGCTGAACAAAATATAACATTCCATATTTAACGCAAATAACTTTTCTTCGCTGTTCTGATATTGTTTTGAATGAATTGGTTTCCCTTAGCACTCTTTTGACACAAAACCAGGCAATTCATAATACTGCAACGTTTTGTAATTTCTTGCATTAATAATTTCTAGGCTTGTTTTCATTTTGTCTCCTTTCTATCTTGAAAGTTATAAGACATATCCTTTTAATCATTCCGTCAAGTTTCAACAAACATATCTCACGTGGAGGCTTCAGAATTTCGACCTATTCCTTAATATAAATTTATTAGGAAATTAACCACATTTATATAGATAATAAGTTACAGAACAGAAATATTACTTGCAGATAGCTGATCTAACATCTTCAAATTTTTCTTTTACAGCGTTTTTGATAACATTGGATTATCCAGTGGTCTGATTGGTTGTATTCGGCGTTTAAGAGTTGGTCACAAGGATGTTAATCTGACATATCCCATTTCTAAAGATATCATCAAAGGACAAAATTTAAGTAGGTGTATCAACATTCTTAATGATTCTTTTCTTTTTAAGTGCAAGTAATTTTTAAATTCTGTAAAAATTCCGTGTTTGAAATAAAAATTCATTTTCATAAAAATGGGTAATCTGATGGAAAATATATTTTCTGTAAAGCAGCGAAACAATATCAATGTATTAACATTTCATATCCACAAATAAGCAATATTTCAGAAAGTATAAATTTGTTTTTAAAAACAAAAAATAAAAATTTCTTCCATATATTTATTATTATGTGGTAAAAGAAATATTTATTATCCTAGGAAATATAGTCCTATTTTTCGTCTATACTCTACATCGTTGGTTAACATATCTTGAATAATTGATTGACTTCATTCTGTTATTTTAATTTATACCTACATTTATTATCTAATTACGAGACATTTTAATTCAATATTTATTTATCACATTACTTAGTCAAAAAGTCAATAAAATCGAAATTATTTGCGTTTTTCAGACATTAAGTTTTAAACGCAGTCATTTAAAAATCCAAATAATTTGTGATTTAATTTGAATATCGCTTTAGTTAAAATTATGCAATAAGAACTTTTATGATTGTATGCTTGTGCTTTTGCCGATTTTTATAAGATTAAAAATAGTTATTAATCATTTAAAAAATACATTTTTATGATTTAAAAAATAATTTTTATAAGTCTTTATAATTATTTTTTAATTCTTGTGTATGGTGTTAAAAATACTATTTTTAGCAAATCGTTTCTTTTAACAACTTTATCGCCCTTTCGATCCTATTTCAAGAATTATTTTGCACCTTCATTTGTTACTGATGTGTATGTTTGTAGGTATTATTTTTGCTTGTATAACTAGTTTATAAGCGCAGAATAAGCTAATCTGCAGATTAGCTAGCTGATCTACATAATAAGTAGGGTGATCCAATAAAATATGGAAAAAATGTTTCATTCCTCAAATTACCGAGGTAACCTGAGAATTACTAGGCACTCGTTAAAGAGAAAGTAAGATATTTGCTGGAACAACAGCAACGTTTCTGTACCCTTAAATTAAATGTTGATTATTTATTTTTTATATCTAAAGAATTCAGTTAATACAATCGAACAATCATCACATTAATTGATAGAATCAATCATCAATCAATTGAAAAATTATAATACAAAGAATGCAATGGTTTAACATATTATTACAATTAAGGAAATGAATTTGCGAAACATATGGTAGAATTATGCTTACTTATTAGTGCAGTCTAAAGATTAGTGATGCTTTAAATTACATAGCAATTGGTTTTTCGACAAGTGCACCCATTTGTGGTGCATTTTCATTTACATTCACATTTTTTTTGAAATCTACCAGGTACCAAATAATTGTATTGTTTTATTGCTGTTTGATGTACATTTATTTATACAGCAGGTACCCTTTCTTTCGGTAAAAATCTCTCTTTCAATTCAGACCGCGGTGGCCTGGTGGTAAGATCTCGGCTTCGGAACCGGAGGGTTGCAGGTTCGAGACCCGATTCCACCGAAGAAACGTCGTGTAAGGGGGTATGTTACACGTTAAATCCGTCCTGAATAAACGTCCTCCCACTGGTGTGGTGTGGAGTGGAGAAGGGGGTGCCAGCTCAGGTGTCGTCCTCGTCATCTGACCGTGGTTCAAAATTACGAGTTCCGTCTCAAATTAACCCTAGTGTTGCTTCGAACGGGACGTTAATATTGTCACGTAGATACTGTGGTATAGAACTCAAAGACACACACAAGAGGTAGAGCTAAACCAATTTATTAACTGAACTCAGAACTGAGAATACAGTAACTGACAAATCTTCTGCTTTTATACAAGCAGAGAAAGTTCCAGAATACTCTTCTGGAGACAGTAAGAAAAGTCCAGAACACTTGTCTCGTAAACTAAAGAAATGTCCAGTATCTTCTGGAGCATGAAATAAAGGAAAACATAAAATCAAGGAATTATGCATTTACATATACTATTAATCGCATTGTCTCTAGCGGGTTTCGAACCCAGGTCTCTTGATCATGAGACCAGTGCCATGACCATTCGGCCATGCAGATTCAACTGTTTTTCTTTAATGCGGCAATTAACTAAACTAAACTAAACTCTCCTTGAATTCAGATCTTGCGTAGAATTGTTTTAATCTTTAATTGGGGACGTGCGGTCTGTAAGACCACTAGAGATGGATTTTCTGTCACCCCTTTTCTATTTTTAGCTCAATTGATTGGATTGACCCTGTAGCTTCCTGTTTTGTGACTTTCAATACATTTGCACGTTTTCAACCGATTTCAGCAGTTGCTTTTTAAAATAATTCAGTTATCTCTTCGAGAGAGGTCTCTAAGACCGCATCTCCCTGTTAGTGTCCCAGTGATAAACAAGGCATAGCAAATGGCGCTAAAACTTGGACCCCGAAATATCATCCAGTTTACTGATCCTATTATGAAGCAGTGCCCCAGACACTTTTAAATGAAGCAGAAAGTGATTTTAGTGATAAGGATAATTATACAGAAGAGTTTTTCGATGAAAGTTCGCATTCAACTGATTTTGATATGTATGTTCAAACATAATTAATTTTTCTAGTGATAACGTATTTTGATTAATTTATAAAAAATATTAATATGCCAAGATATATATATATATATATATACAGAATTTATAGGTTGATTTTTATATTAATTCTTAACATGTATGTTTAAAATGCCCTAGAAAACCGTGCTATGAAAGTCACACAAGCCGATAAGAAAAGGGCCAATTTTACCCATTGTCATTTTTTTTATTTTTCATATAAATATTGAATTTTACATCACAATGTCTTCTATATACCTTCATATACTGTAAAAATAAATATTATTTATTGTAACATGGAATTTGAGAAGAAAATGTATTTTGCAACGCATTTACTTTTTCAATGATAATGTATTTTGAAAATTTTCTAAAACATATCTATATAACAAGAAAAATATCTGCAAAATATATTGGCAGTTTTTCATACTAATACATTCATTAGAAAATTAAATTTGAGTGTATATGAAATGCATTCTCATAGAAAGCATCTCCTCAGTTAAATCCTAAAATTTCACCTCCCCAGTTAAGGGTTAAAATACCCGTTTTAGCACCAAGTTTATAAAACCTGCCCTATGTTCCCCTATGTTACTAGGAACTGGCAACTGTTTTTCCTCTGTCTAAATCGAGAACTTCACTTCTCACTGTGGAACAATCATCGACATTTGGATGCTCTGCTTTGGAAACTGCTAAATAAACTGGCTTCTGAACTATAACGATACGGAAGCAGTTAATGTGTATATTATCTAATTAAAATGTAGACCCTTGATTCCGCACTTTAAATGAGCAAATCAATTAATCTGCACATTAACCGCTTTCGAGCGTTTGCGGTAATATACATACCAAACCAGCTTCATGAAAGAAAAGAAAATTCTTTTCAACAAGTTTAGGCTTATTTAACACTATTATTTTTATTTAATATGCGAAATCAACTTACAAGAAGAACTATTTGTATTTTCAGGAGAATGCAAAGGACAACCATGCAATACTATTCCTTGCAGAAATGGGGGCACGTGTCTTTCAAACGACAGTGAAACATTCAAGTGCCTATGCAATGAAGGATTCTCTGGTGAGTAACATCAGAATTTTTAAGCTAATATAAAACTTTAAAATTCGTGATGCGTAGTGGCAGATGAGTAGTAGTAGTACATGTACTATAAAGCATGTTTACAAGTGTAACTCTATCAGATAAGCCTCTAATGTTCCAATTTATTCAAAACATAAATTTTAGTTAATTTTTATATTATGTCAAGAGTATTAAAATAATGATTCTTGTTACTTCAAATTCCATTCCTAAACTGAATCCGAAATTGTTATTGCTCTTTAAATAAGACGCTGGACATGTTGACAAAATTTTTGAGGTGATTTTTGGTAGAAAAGTAATTTAAAACTATTTATTATTTTTAAATGAAATCTATAAAGTACAGAAAAGTAAAGACTACTTTCAAATTTCTTGTATTACAATGAAAATAAATCATTCTTCAAACCAGTGATATAAATGATTTCAGCTCCCTCTAGCGGTGATATATGCAGAAATATACTGTATACCTTGTTCACATTCACATATTATTGACCTCCATTCTTAAATTTCTTATTATTCGTTTTTCAACTATACTGAGTTTATAGGGTTAAAATAATTCTTATTTAAAAAAATCTTTAAATAAGGAGAATATAGGTTCAAGAAGTTAATGCTTAATACTCTGCTCATCATGATCAGAATGCTACTTTTTCATAGTAAATGCGAATAGAACTGCAGAGTTGAATGCATCAGGATTATATGGAATTTTATTTATCCGTGAGTAGCTTCATATTACTTAGTTTTACCCATCCTATTGAACTGAATAGATATTGTCTATAATAGTTGTTATTAAAATAAAGCACAGATTGGTTTCTATCCATTATAAAAATAAGAATCAAAGGATAATTTTTATAAAATGAAACTCCTTCCTTACAGGCGATATGTGCCAGAAGTCCGAAGATCCTTGTGCGAGCTTCCCGTGCGCTAATGGTGCTACTTGTACCACACTGCCAGATCATGAATTCTCTTGTTCGTGTGATAAAGGATACAGTGGGAGATTCTGTGAACACAGTAAGTCTATATTTTGTGTTTGTAAAGAAACAGTTCCTTCTTTATTTTTGTTAACTGGCCTATGTTTCAAAAATAGATCTTATGAATATTATTTATAAATATCTTTGAATTATAGACGTACGATTCTGCAGCTCTAAATTTTAAGATTATGTGTTTATAATTCCATTCTAAATAACAAATAAGATAAGAGACCTTGATGAATTTATATTCGACAGAATTGATTAAAAACACAATTCTAAAACGGTATCAGAAAAAAAATTCAATTGTTGAAATAATTTAAATTTATATAACATTTTTTTTTATTTTAATTTGTATTGCTAAATCTCCAAATTGATGACTATGTTTCCAAAATTACGATGGTAATTTTCGAATAAACAGTTATCCCTCAGTCTCACAGACAAACTTTCGCATAAAAACCTAAGAGTGAAATAGAATGTATGAGTTACCAATGTTACAACACAGTAACAAATACTATATGAATTCTTGAAAAGAAAATAGAGTCTTAAATATTAATAGCTCAGATTAAGAGACAAATGTATTAAATGAATCAATAAATTTAATAACTATATAAATTCTCGAAAAGAAAATAGAATCTTAAATATTAATACCTCATATCAAGAGACAAAGTTATCAAATGAATCAATGAATTTAGTAACTGTATAAATTCTTGAAAAGAAAATAGAGTCTTAAATATAGTAGCTCTAAAGATTGAATCAAAATTACAATTCTAAAACCGGGTTAGAAAAAAGTTCAATTATTAAATTTATTCAGGTAACTTTCTTTAAATTTAGGTAAATTTTGGCAACTTTTATAAAATTCAGCTAACTCTTAAAATTCAGTTAAATTTAGGCAACTTTTTTTGAAATTTAGGTAAATTAAAGTATTTTTTTTAATTTAGGTAAATCTGGGTAACTTTTTAAATTCATATAAATTTAGGTAACTTTTTGAAAATTTATGTAACTTTTTTAAATTTAGATAAATTTCTATTTCTCTATCTCTAAATTTAGTTAAATTTGGGGATTTTTTTTTAGTAAATTATTTCTTCTACTCCTTCAGAACCTTCCAAACCTGTCGTTATCGAAGAGGTCTACATCCCAGATTTGGATGGCACAGCCTACCTTGAACTGCCTACCTTGCAGAATGTAGGGCAAGAATTCGTAATCGAACTATGGTTACTGTCTCGAGCCAAGGATGGAATGCTTCTGTACAACGGGCAGGAGTCGTTGGGACGTGGAGACTTTGTGGCTCTCAATCTGGTCGATCGATATGTCCAATTTCTGTACGATCTCGGAAGTGGAATCGCTAACATTACGTAAGTAGCATTCCTTCCTCTACCCCTCTTACTTGTTTAAGTTCAACTTTGCCATCAGGTTTGGTTATGTAAATAACCCGATTACTTCCCTCAAAGGATAGAAGAAATCGATAGGTGTTCGGCCCCGTTGAGTCATTGGTTTATCTAATTACACAGCCTGCGTAAAACTAATTGCTCTTTACGTCGACAGGGAAAATTAAGCAGGAAGAACTATTCGGTAACATAATTAGACAAAATGCGTTTATGCTTCAAAGAATCTTTATATTAGACATGACACCTTTTCAAGTAATGCAATGTTATACCTCGATTTTAAGGTTCTGTGATTATCTGTCGATTAATTTACGCCTCAAGAATTTGAGTCTTTGTTTCTGAAGAATTGTTCGGGAAGAAATAGTATTTGTCAGATAGCTTTATGATTGGATCTAAGACAAGAATTTAATATTTGAAATAATTTGCAAATTATATCTGGGTAATTTTTGAAAAGGAATTGCTTTTGTCATATCTTATTATAAATGAGAGAACGAGAAAAAAAATATAAAATATTAGAATATCATAAGTTTTTAAATTTAAAATCCAGATTTTTAACTTCAATATTTATAGCGATTAG
>JAPMOR010033432.1:0-30815 GCA_026543865.1 Argiope aurantia
CAAAGAACAGTTTCCATTTGAAAAAAAGAAATAAAGGCATCCAGTCCTTTAAATACCCATGGAAAGAAACGACCAGGCTGAGTAGGTAAACATTCAAATCTTGTAAAATATGATGATTTTACATTATCCTGTATTTAACAAAAAATCCATGATTTTTTCGAAGAATTGAGATCCCAACTTTAGATAAAGTTTTAAAAGATGTGAACGATGATACATATATCTTTTCGAAAAACATTAGCCGAACTATGCTTTACAGAATATTGAAAGATTTGGGGTTTTCTTTTGAAAAACGATGGAATGAAATGAAAAAATTTTAATGATTTAGTAAAATAATATTGAACAAAATAAGGAAAAAAATTAATTCTCTGATTTAAATGATAATAAAATAAATAAATATTTACTATTTGGCGAAAAATTTGCGAGTTAAAGTTTCGCCAACGATCTGCATTTCTAGTCACTTTGTAGTTTAAAGTAACCCAGTTCCCCTGACAACGACTGTGATTCGGCATGCCTAGAATATGCTCTACTGCCAAGTTAGGGTGGAACAGAGTATAATATAATATAATTCATTTCTCTATGTGCATTCGAACATTTTCACTCGAACATTAATGAAATTGTCTGTAATCCAGCGATTCTCAACCTGTGGGGCGCGAGCACACTTGAGGGGGGCGCGAGAATATCCAAGAGAAAATATTATTTTAAAAAATTGATTAACTGACTGAAACGAAAGCACACATATACATAGAAAACAAAATACATTTCGACATATTTAATAACTTATTAAAGTAAAACAACTTACTTAATCAAAACATACTAAATTAAAAACAAATTTAATAATGATTAGTGACTTCCTTGGGCCTGTCTTGCAGAGCAAAGTTTTTCGAAGGAAGGCTTGATATTAGAAATGGTCACTCTCTGTTCTGTTTCTATATTTTGTCTTCAAAGAAGCCATAGCAGAAAATCCAGTTTCTCAAAGGTAGAATGTTGAATGGTAATACAGTAGACTCCCGATTATCCGCGCCTGCCGCACAAGGTTTTTTTTTTTTTTTTTTTTTTTGTACAAGCGTAAAGCAAAGAAAATAAAAATGTTCACAAAACTGAGCGAAACGTTAAATTTGCTAACATCGTGCTTATTTATGGCAAAAATATCCCAGACCTTCTCGGAACCTTCCCCTCTGATGAGTAAGTGATTTTTTACTCACCCTTGCAGTGCCCGCTCCACCGCTTTCTCTCGTCTTAATCTTACGGACACGTCCACTTCCTCCCACTCGCCATTGTTAGTTTAAGCCTGATAGTGTTTGCGAACCGGTCGGAGTTAATTTATTATCTTTTATTGTGTTCAGTGCTTGTGCTTTTTGGTTTTGCGTTTTTCGTTACAGATTTAAAATGTCAGGAAAACGAAAGAAGGTTGTGTTGACGATTGCGCAAAAACTAAAATTAATTTCCAAAGTAGCAACCGGCGCTACAATGCAGCAGATGGAATTGGATTACGGAATCGCGGAAACAACAGTGCGTGACATTCTAAAGCAAAAAGACAAACTGGTGAACTTTGCGTCAATGTCGGACAGTGCTTCCACAATGAAAACGCGAAAAACTATGAAGGGTTCTACCTTTGATGAGCTAGACACGGCATTGACAGAGTGGTTAGCTCAAGTTCGAAAAAAGTTTACTCCTGTAAATGGTCCTATCATTGCGGCGAAGGCAAAAACCTTTTTTGAGTTGTTAGGCCTGAAAGGAAATTTTGATGCGTCTTCTGGCTGGTTGACTCGTTTTAAGCAGAGACATGGAATTCGAGAAATTGGACTTCATGGGGAGAAACTTAGTGGTGACCAACAAGAAACCGACGATTTCCAACATGAATTTGAAGAATTTGTTTTAAAAGAAGAGTTATCTTTTGAACAAATTTACAATGCCGACGAATCGGGACTTTAATGAAAATATCTTCCCACTCGCACTTTAGCATTTGAAAGTGAAAGTAAAGCGGCGGGTCATAAAAGTAGCAAGGAAAGGATCACTATCATATCTTGCAGTAACGCTGCCGGAGGACATAAACTTAGACTTGTTGTCATTAGAGAGTCAAAAAACCGAGATCTTTCAAAGGCACAAGGATAGAAAATTTGCCCGTTGATTACTTTAACCAAAAAAGGGATGGATGAACCGAAACATTTTTCAAGAATGGTTCGAAAAAATCTTTGTTCTTCAAGTGCGTAAACATCTTAAATTGAAAAACCTGCCAGAAAAAGTTGTGCTATTGATCGACAACGCACCTTCTCGCCCAGCAACAAGCGTGCTAAAGTCTTCTGATGGACAAATTTTTTCAAAGTTTCTCCTCCCAAACGTTATTGCGCTAATCCAACCCATGAACCAAGGAGTCATTGCAACAATGAAAAGAACATACCGAACCAAGCTGCTAATGGCCAAAATTGAAGAAGGTTATGATCTGAAACAGTTTTGGAAACACTACACAATCTTGGACAGCATCTACGATATAGCCTCTGCATGGGACTCAATGAAACCGTCAATCCTCATAAAATCATGGAGAAAACTCATGCCTAATGTTGAAGCCAGCAACAACCTAACCCCTTTGAGTTGTGAAGAAGAGAATGAAGATGCAGACACGGCCACGGCAACTCTTGCCGATATGGTGAAAACAGTTCCGGGTGGTGAGAACATCGATGCTGAAAACATTAACGAGTGGTTGGAGTGTGACGTCAACGAACCTGGCTTCGAACGCTTGACAGATGACGAAATTGTAAAGAAAGCAAGCGAAGAGACTGAGTATGAAGGAGAGCGAAGTGAAGGCGAAGTAGAGCCCACTGTGCAGATGCGGAAGACTCACGAACAAGTAGACGGACTGCTGAGCTATTTGGAAGAACAAGACGACGCGGATTTGGCCGAGAAACTTATGCTACGAAAAATGCAATCTCGGATCAAGAGAAAATGCTTCCAAAGCAAGAAACAAACACAAATGACTGATTTCTTCACAAAGGTGTAGTTTTACAGTTATGCTTTTGTAATTACATAACACATTACAGTATTAAAACAGTACATATGTTTTAATTTTTCTGTGTATCCTTGACGCCTCTCGTAAGTACAAAACACTTTTCTGTTTTCATTAACAAAATGCATTTTAGGTTAGTTTTGAGTGATATACTAAAATATTAAGCATTAGTTAAACATTTCCTGCTGTATATTTTACGTTTAATTGTACATAAAACGATTTTTCAAAGTTGGAATGACTGTTTTCTCTTTTTCTATACCCGTTTTTAGCTTTTTTTCGGATTATCCGCGATTTTTGTTATCCGCGGCGGCCGCGCCACCCAATTCCGCGGATAATTGGGACTGTACTGTAGAATGTGAAATGTCCTTGTATTTAGTGCAGAAAAATCATCCTTACTCCAGCCCAAAATTCAAATAGTGATTTATTACTAAACTGTCTTTTATTTTCGCCACTTGTCGTGCAGTCTGTGGATTTTTCTTCCTCATCAATTGAGAGTCCTTTGGGAGTCTTAAGAAATGGATCCCTAATCCACTCGTAACTTGCTATCAGTTTGTCGTCAGCATGAAAATACTTTTTAAAATTCTTTGCCAGCGTGGCTAAATGATTTTCAATGGTACAAAACCAACTTTTACATGTTCTTCATCAGCTTTGTAAGTTTTAGTACAATCATCCTCATTTGCAAACATTGTTAGGTTTTATTGTTTTAAATTCCTGCTCCACAATTTCATTTTCTACAAAAAGCACTAACTTTATCACTCGTATCGAACATATGTGCATTTGCTCCTTGGAGTTGAAGATTCAAGTTATTGAATTTCTCGAATATGTCGACCAAGAACATCAATTTCATCACAAATAAACCATCGCGAAAATTCTCGGCCTCCTGTTTGTTTTCTTCTTCTAGGAAAATGGCGATTTTTTCTTTTAATTCATAAACACGTTGCAAAAATTTCCCACATGATGACCATCTTGCCTCGCAATAAAATAGTAACGCTGAATGTACGGAACCCATGTCTTTACAAAGTGCGGAAAAGATTCTCGATTTCAGGGGTCTCATTTTTATGTAATTTACTACGGTTGCAACCGTAGTTAACACAATATTCAAACCAGGACTCATTTCTTTCGAAGCCAAAGCTTCTCTGTGCATCATACAATGTGTACACTAAATCGATTTTATTTTATAAGTGTTTGTATACCTTGGAATCTTCCGGTCATTGACCGAGCACCATCGGTGCATATTCCGTCGCAATTTTTCCATTCTATGTTTGTCTCGTTCATAAAATCATTTAAAATAGCAAATAATGCGAGCGCTGATGTTTTGAGTTCTTCGGTTTGCAGAAAAGTAGTTCGTCTGCTACTGACATATTATCACAAAATCGAACATAGACAATTAAATGAACATCTTTATAATATCTGTTGCTTCGTCACGCTGTATTGAAAACAATTTGTCATTCAACTTCGAGAAAAGCTGACACTGTAAATCTTCTGCTATATCACCAATTTGACGAGCAACAGTATCATTTGAAAGAGGTATGGACTGCAATTGTTTTGAAAAATTATCTCCAAATATAGTTTCTACAATCTCAGTTGCTGCTGGCAAAATAAGTTCTTCACCAATGGTGTGAAGTGTTTTACATCTTGCTATTTTATATGAACTTTGTAAGATACAATTAAAGCTTTTTTTTATTCACGGACAAAGTTTCTTTAAAAAATGATTTTTGCATTTTATATGATTTTAATTTTAATTCGGAAAATTCACTAGGTTTGTTGACGTACTCACTATGAAGCATTTCTAAATGTCGTTTAAGTTTATTAGGTTTCATGCTGCCTGCGGCCAACATTTTTGAGCAAATGATACACAGGGGCCTTGCTTCTTCATTTACTTCAGTACTGGTAAACCCAAAATTTAAGTATTCTTGAGAATAATTCCTTGATTTTATTTTCGGAACCACGCTCGTCTGAGTACTTGTTGATGCTTGACGGCTTGACGAGACGGCATCGGACGTGTGGATTCCCTTCCACATTGCTACTTTTTTCACTTTTGTTTTGTCATACTTCTGTTTTATTTCTTTTATTATTCGAAAAAATATATTCCAAGTTTCTAAATTTAGCTCATTCCGTCTAGGTTAACTTTCATTAACGAATTTTTCTACTTTCATATTCTTTTAACGTTATCTCCCAGTTTTGCTTTCATTTCAAATATAATATTTAAATTTTCTCCGCTTTCATTCGCTTCATCTGTTCACCGTCCACTTGTCCAAAATGCAAGATGTAGTTTCTCGCCAACGTTGGCTCGCTTTTACTCTTGTTTTGGCAGTTAGTTGAAAATAATTTAAAAGCAGAATCCAAAATACTCAATATACATTATTGTTGCATACATTTTATTGTAAGCGGGTGGCAAGATGAAAATTATAATTGAAAACTGGGCCACAAATACTGAAAGGTTGAGAAACGCTGCTGTAATCTATTCTCTGTCAGTTGATTATAATTATTGGCTCATTTTCGTTCCAACAGGTTCAAAATCTCCATATCGCTGATTTTTGCTGATACTTTTTTTTGTGTGTGTGTGTGGAAATTTTCTTCCCATGCATTTTACAGTCTGCATTCAAAATTTGATTTTCATTCCGTTCATTATTTTTAATTGGAGTTGTTTTAAAGAAATTTTTTTTGAAAACCCTGTATATTTATGTTTAAAAATAATTCATATTTTTGTTAGTTTTTAAAAGCTATTTAAATATTTATATTATTTGCCCTGAAATGTAAAAATAAATAACAATAAACTATTGCAAATTTAATAGAATAATCGAGCACTAGATCATAATAAAATTATTCAGGCAAAGCAAGCGATATCTACTTCAATGAGCAGATGGAAAAATTGTTTGAAACTTTCTGTGCAGAAACGGGCGATTCAGATCGTGATTGGAATTCGAATCTGTCTTGTTTATTTTCCATTTGTTCGTTCATCTTTGAATTCAAACTTTTTAAGCGCTTAAGCATCCGAATAATTTTAATTCGTTTTGCTACCATATAATCATCAAATTAATTTGTGATCCTAATCCACAATCGAATTTAAAGGATTTTGATGGATTACAGTTTCGAGAATGGGATCGAATCCTTTATTTGCTCTAACAAGCTCATTCAAAATCTTCTTGTGAGGCCTCACAATTTAATACTTATCTGTCATTTAATGGATTTCTCAGGGATCGGAAATAATCTGATTTAGAACTTAAAAAATATATTTTTAAAGCTGTAAAGAAGTTTTCGAAATAATGAGAAATATATAAAAACGGTATTAAAGGATGTTAGTAGAATTACACGAGCACGAATAAACATTTCTTATATATTTTTTCATTTCCTTTCTCCTGACCCATAAAAGATATTTGATAAAGCAGTTTAAAGTAAGAAAATTTTGCCATAACCCCAAAGTTTAGTTAATTAAGAAATACTCGGTAATGGCGCCAAAACAGTAAAAGAATAAAAAATTAATTTTTTATGTAGTGAGGATTATTAGAAAATTCTATTTAAAGGAATTATTTAATAACTATTAGTAATATTTTATTAAATGAAGATTATTTTTAATTATTTTTTTAAAAATAGTGTAAAATATAAAAAAGAATTTTTGTTCATAATCTGTTGTTTGACAAGCCATTTTTATGAAACAAAATATAAAAATAAATTTAACGGAAGCAAATTTTTTAAAAAAAATTATACTTTTTTTCGCGTTTTTAAGAGTAATCTCAAAATTTTATTCTCTTTTACTTTGTAGATTTCGATTTAAATTTCATTTTGAAGAGTCGTGACCTTAGAGTCGTCTAGTTAAATGATACCATTCTTTATGGAATCAAAATTTAACTACTGTAATCAACTGATTAAAAACCAACCTTTGAAGACACAGAATGCATCAAATTTCAAACCTCTAAAGAAATTACCCAACCAAAAATAAGAGAAAAATATATTATGAAATTCCACCGTTACAAAAATGCCAAGTTAAATAAATTGACGATAAAAATGAAATGAAAAGACGATAAAAACAAAATAAAAACTGCTCCGCATCAGATGCAGATAATTAATTAAAATTATATGGAGCTAATCAGATGTAGTTAAATACAGTTCAAATTAGATGCATGTCTGATGCGGACCTAAAGAGATGCAGACCTAATTAGACGCATATCTAAACAGATCTAGTTACATGCAGTTCTAAAAAGATGCAGGGTGCTAAACAGATCTAGTAGATGCAGATGTAAAAAGATGCAGGTCTAATTCAGACCTAATTAGATACAGTTCTATTTAGATGCAGGTCTGATGCGGGTGTAATTCAAATGCTGACCTGATTCATATCTAATTAGATACATATCTATTTACATATGGATCTTATTAGATGCAAACCTGATGCAGGCCAAATAAGAAGCAGACTTGATGCAGATATATTTAGATGCGGACTTAATTATATGCAGATCTAAATAGATCTAGTTGCATGCAGTTCTAATTAGATTCATATCTAACAATTTATTCTATTTAGATGCGGATCTAATTAGATGTAGGTCTGATGCGGTCCTAGTTAGGTACAGACTTGATGCAGATCTATTTAGAGGATGGCATTATTAGATACAGGTCTATGACGGCCTAATTAGATACAGGCTTAATGAAGAACAAATTAGATGCATACCTGATGCAGATCTTCTTTAGATATGGATCTTATTAGATGCAGACCTCATACAGGCCTAATTAGATACAGTTCAATTTAGATGCAGATCTAATTACATCTATTTACATGCAGTTCTAATCAGATGCCGGTCCGATACGACCCTAATTAGATGCAAAATCTAATTCAGATGTAATTATATGCTGTCTTGGCTGGATGCAGTTCTATTTAGATGTAGATATGATGCTATTCTAATTAGATACACACCTGCTACAGATTTATTTAGATATGGATCTAATCACATGCAGATCTAAATTAGGCCTAATTAGATACAGTTCTATTTAGATGCTGATCTAATTAGATTCAGAGAAGATGCGAAACTAATTTGATGCAGATTTAATTACATCTAGTTACATTCAGTTCTACTTAGATGCAGGTCTGATGCGGGTATAATTAGATGCAGATCTTTTGCCGGCCTAGTTAGATGTAGGTCTGATGAGGGTTATAATTATATGCACACCTGATGCAGATCTATTTAGATACGGAACTTATTAGATGCAGACCAAATAATGGCCTAATAAGATGCATACTTGATGCAAATATATTTAGAAGCGGGCTTAACTAGATGCTGATCTAAATAGAGCAAATTACAGGCAGTTCTAATTAGATGCAGATCTAATAAGATGCCGGTATTATGCATGTCTAATTAGATGTAGACCTTGCTCAGATCTAATTAGATGCAGTTTTGTTTAGATTCAGGCCTAATTTGATGCGGGGCCAGTCTGATTTAGACAATGATTCCCATCTAATTAGATGCAGCTCCATTCACAATCGGTTGTTCCTTAATTTAAATTTTTTAAAGAAATCTTAACCAACAAATAAAAAAACTCATTCTTGCTTGTAGTTTCCAAAAATAAAATGATATATTAATAAGAAAGCTTTCAATAACAAAGGTGTTTGCAAGAAACATAATAAAAAATTATTATGTATATTTTGTTTGTTCTTTTTTGTACAAACACCCAAGAGAGCATATCTATGAACATTCACACAGAAGATTTATAAGATTAAATAATTGCCACATTTTAAGGCAACTGAGCTTATCTAAGATGCTCTTAGTCTTAGATTAATCTCAGTTATTATTTTTGAGACAGAGATCAGTGCCCCTCTAATGAATTAATGATTCGCAATAGAAATATTAAATTTTTAATCATGAAACCAGCACTTACGTTATGTAATTAAAAAGCATCCTAAATACTAAAAAAAAAATTCACCTCTACTATTTCTATGTTTTTAAAAGTGGGGTGATGTCCGCTTATCTCTACAACATGGGAAACTGGGCTTCTGTGACTATACATTTATAAATTAATTCTTTTTCACATTAAACAATCGATTAGGTTCAAGAAGCTTTATAGGCTAATTTTAAGTGAAAATCTATGGAATAATTTGATATATTTTCATATTATAAAGACTTATGGTTAGTCAAGCATTCAAATTCGGAATATTTCAGCAGACAAATGTATTTGAATGATTCATTATGATTTCTACAAACTAGGACTTTATTTTTATTTTCCTTTTAAGATAAGTCCAGTAACGTAATCATTACTTTTATTCACATCCATTTTTCATGAACTAAACTATCGGTCAAATATTTTGCAAACAACGAATAATTACAAAGGTTATATCTATACACGTTGAATGTCAAAGAATAAAGAAAGCAATTATTCAGGATATCCTACGTATATACACTTCTTCTTAGTGCTTTAGTAACTGCAAAGTCATTAAACTTGACATTTCGTATCAAGAAAATGTGATTAATGGAGTTCGCTACTGCGCACAGTCGTTCCAGAAATTACACTTTTTTTATTTCTTCGTGTTTAAGAAAACGAATTAATTGACCAACTAGTAATTAACCTGCAACCAAAAAGATAAGAAGAAACTTTACAAACAATGTTTATTTTTTTTTCTTTCTTCTTCTTCTTTTTTAAGTGATTGTAAAAATTAGTACTATTCCTGTGTCAACTTTAAAAAAGAGAATGAAACACATAACGAAAAAAGAAGTATTTTTTAAAGGAATATACTAAGTGAAAATAAATTCATATGCAAACTATACTTAATATTTAAACTAAAATGCGTATAAATTTAAAAGTAAATCCCAACTCTGTATTTATCATATGCGTTTGAAATTTTTTCTTGAATTTCTTATTTTTACACAAAAAATATGTTTATATAAAAACTTTAACTTTATGTAAAATTAAATAACACAAATGCATTTTTTTTTTGGAAACTGACTTTTATGAAAATTATCAGTATTTTTCAAAATTTTTGTTGTTGTTATTGCATACCTGATAAAATAAATCCATTCTCTTCTGCACATAAGATGCATATTCAAACTAGATTCAACACATAGCAAATAATTATTTCTGAAAAATATTTCCTTTCTTCTTATATACCATAGAGATTTGACATAATGGCATAGAACCTGTTAATGAATGTAAAGCTGAATTAGGTAATAACTATTAGGTAGAATACAAGATGACTAAAAAAAAATATGCTTTTCTTATGTCAACTGTTATTTATAATGTTTTAATATGTTTTTATTTGAATAAAAATCCACATTATTTTAAGGCAGAATTGGATAACTAGGTGCTGAAGTCCCAACACCAAATTTTGCCTCTAAATATCAATTATAAATCAACATTTTATTCTTGACATGATTTTTTCATATTTAGTACGATAATAAAATATCAAAACCCTCAGAAGACTTTAAATTGTTGTATAAAGCTTCTTCAATTTATTAAGTAAACTGGCAAGATTGGGCTTCTTTTTAAGGTGAAGGTTTAATAAATAAATAATAATTAAAGGTGAAGGTTTAATAGTAAATTTAAAGCGTAATATGTCTTTGTAAGCCGATAAAGAAAATAAGAGTTTATTCAGAACTTTGATAAACAAATAGCAAATTCGGATTCGTTAGAAAAACAATTTCATTAGAAAATGATTTTATTTCTTAGAAATATATATATAGTTTTTATTTCAAGTTTAGACATGTAATTATTTTCTAATTTCTCAAAAACATTAAGTTTATGCATTTACCATGTAAATAGCTCTTTGTGCATGGTAAAAATTCTATAAAAATTATTATAAAGAATGATTTTTTTTCCTTATTTTTGTGGTTGTAATAAAATTATTTTCATTTGCTTTTTAATTAAAGGATTTACTTCAACTTTTTCAAAGTATTTTTCTTATAAATAATAAATCGTCCGAAACACGTCGAGATCTGACCAGTGGATTGCATTCAGAGCCACCCAATTTGGCATGAGGTTATCTCTAGTTATACAAATCTACTATATAAAAATGATTTTTTGTTTGTTCTGAGCGTATGTGCTGCAGTACCGTTCAACCGATTCCGAGGAAAATTTACCAACTTATTGTTTATACTCGCGCGAAAGTTATATTTTAAAACTGACAATTGTCAAAAGAGAAACGGCAAACGACACATGTCATTCGGAAATAATACCACATAATTCAAATAAAATATAATTATTATGATCAAAACTAATCAATGTGAATGAAATGAAAGCGAAAATATTTAGTGCAAGCATTAATTTTTCCTTCTCATTAATGGATAGTCATCTACACAGGTTTATCTCACACATACAAAATAGAGCTATTATTATCAAAGCCGGTCAAGTTATGTTATATATAATGGATAATTTCCAGTGCAAAATAATAATTGTTCTATTTATTTAGTGAATTGACAAACGAAATTTCTGTTATACAAGTGTATATCGTATTGATTGCTTCTAGAAAAAATATTTCCCCAAACGTTCGTCACTTAATAGATGTACCAGCGCAGCACGTAGAAATAAGCCATTTAGATCTTGCTTCTCAAACAAACAAGGAACGATAAGTGAGCAATAAAGCAGGTCTTTTACGAATTGCAAATTCACGTGCTTCCGAATCTCAAGATCATCATGCGACAAGAATCGAAAGGCAACGTTTATGCACTACATAATCAAGCGCATCAGAATCAGAGACCAACATGCTGTAAGAATCGAGGCAATTATTCTTAATGGAAAGTCGAATGGAGAAGGTGTGCTCATTCCACACATTCCCATCATTCCCACCAACATTCCTTTTGATTTCAAATGACTGCAGTTCCCCATTAGATTTGCATTCTTCATGACCATCAACAAAGTGCAAGGTGAATCACTTCAAGTGAGCGGATGGAACCTAGAAAACCCATGTTTTTTTCACATGGCCATTTGTATGCTAGAATCTTACGAGCCGGTCAACTTATAAATTTATTTGTTTTTGCTGAAGACGGAAAAACAAAAAATAAAATATTTTCTACTCTAAAGCACTTGAATAATAAAATAAAAAAAAGAAGAAATGTTATTTGAGAATTAACATCTCCTTTATATATCGTTAAATTTCAATGAATATTTTCATTGCCAATGAGAAAAAAAAATATCATTCATTATAACATTCCTTTCTAGACCAGACAGCTATTTTAAATTTCAAACGAAATTTCTAAAAATTTTTCTTATGTGGCAGCAAAGCGCCGGGTATCAGCTAGTGGTTTATAAAAACATTACTTATACATAAGCAAATTATTACTTCATAAAACTTTTATCCAGCAATTCTTATATATATTACGTATACATAAAAATATAATACATATTATTTTTCTAAATTGTATATATATTACTTATACAGAAAAAATTATATATATTAAATTTTATATATATCCTGTTTATCGGAAACGGGTCTTCCAATGTGGATCAAATTTTACATTTAGATAAAGCTTCGCTTTTTTAAATTTATCTATATAGGTGTTTTCCTGAAAAAAATGCAATTTTATGGAAAACCCCCCATTTTTTATAGTTATCTGTTACAGCCTTTTTCTATCTGCTTTCATGCTGACAATATCATATAGCGTCGTCTCGTAAATTTCTGTGGTGCTTGCATTTTTGCCATAGGATGAGAACCTACTCGTAGTCAAAATTTTGGAAGGTGGCGTTTATGGATATGAGATGAGGTAAGATTGAGAAATATTCATATGTAGTCAGTATGCGATTCATATCTAAATATTTTCTCCGTAAAAACATAATAAAAAAATCTACCTAGTAAAGCTTGGTCTCCCAGATGTTTGAATATTAATCAAAACATTTAAAACTTTGAAATTGATAATATATGAGCATATTATTGAGCGAAAAACCCCTTGCACCACTTTAAAATTAAAAAAATAAATTTTCTATTTTATAAATTTTATTTCCATATAATTTTTCTCAAATTTTTATAAATTTTTAAATTATTTTAAATTTTTTTTATAACAATACTTTTCTTTATTTTAGTAGGTAAATATGCACATAAATACGTTGCTACAATATGAATACATTTTTGTCTGTACGTTATCGCTGCTATATTTTAAGGAAAAAATTTTCAAATAAAGTAAAAGTAGAGAATCAAGTCTAAGAATTATGATGCAAGGATATATTGGACTCGAGGTACCAATACCCATTTATTTATTTTGAAAAAATGTGCTTCATTCAGCATAATTTCTCAAAATAACTCTTTAATCAACAGAATAACGAACAAAGCAGAAAAAAATGGAATGAAAGAAAAAAAAATCAAAAATACTCATTAAAAAAGTAGATTCGAGCATCATAATTATAAGTAAGTAGAAAATATCACTAATGCAATATGTATCTTGATATCAGCAAATGAAATGTTTGAATATATTTCACTTGTGCATCATAATCTAAATCTAAGTCATTTATAAACATTATACGAAGCAAAAATTACGTGGATTCTATAAAACTCATCATTCTTAGTGCCATAACGAATTCACGTTCTCCAAAATAGAATGTTTTATCTAATTAGATAAATGAGAAAGTCAAAATCTGAAATTGCTATAGCTTATTAAAAAAAAAGGCATAATTAAAAGAAATTATTACACGGAACGATATTGTAACACATTTGGAAACATGGTTTTTCCTCCATTGTTAAACTCGCTAATTATGATTACAAGAATATAATTAAACATGCAATTATTTAATTATATTCTTGTAATCATTTTTAATCATTATTTTTAGTCTAACAATTATTATCGTTTGATTTTTTTTCTCATACAATTTTATGAAACTAATCCACAAAATTTTCAGACGATTCCTTTACAGAATCTTTGGATTCTATTGACTTTAAAACAAACAAAAAAATGTGACTCGAATTCCTTAATTGCATTTCTCATGTTGTTTATTAAATTATTTTCTTCCTTCTGCTGTTACGAGTCATATTTTCATTCCATTTCTCATAAATCTTTTCCACACAGAAAAGAAATAACATTCCATTTCTAATAAAAAATTGCTTTTAGGTAGAAGGAGGAGGAAAAAACTGCTATAAGATTTTCTCCTTTAAAGCAATTTATCCCAGAAATTTTATCAATAAGAGGGATGAAAACAATTACTTTTTCTACCGGTCCTCTTTGGGCTGCAGTACCTGCCGTTGTCTTAAGAATGTACTTTATTCTCGCATTCTTCAGAAAAGAAAAAGAAATATTGATGGGCTGTAATGAAAAATATCATATTGCTTTCCATTTCTCATCCGGCTATGTGATCATTAATTTTTTTTATTTGGAAAGATGAGAAATATATTCTTCACATCTTCCTTTCAAAGAAAAAGAAAGTTCAATTTGATCAGATAAAAACTTCTAGATAACTTTTTTTTTCAAAGATAAACATTAAATCAAAAGAATGATACATATTATCGCTGTTGGATTTTTTTTATTTTGAAAAGATTCCACATAGCATTTATTTTATTGAAAGAAATTACACAAAAATATACGCTTATACGCACATAATAGTGTGTGTGTGTATGCTTAAATTATACGGCCTATTATAAGGATTTAAGAGTTATTAAACTGGACATAAATATACTTTGTAAAGTGAATTGAAACATTTTGAAATATCTTATTTTTAAAATTTTTATTCATTTTGAATTTATCAGACTATTGGTACTTTTGAACCAATTATCTACAGAGCAATGGACAAATAAGATGTTAATGCTATCTTAAAATGGAAAATATTAACATCACATAGATGCCAGATTAGTTTCCGTGATTCTTAATAATTTTTTTAAAATCATTTTTAAGTATTATTAGCGACACCTTTAGTAGTAGCGGCACCTTTTGGCCGAGGGAATAATTTTCCACATTGCCAATTCAAATATTGATATATCATATTTGCTTGCTGCTAGTGAGTTTGACTTCTCGTACATGGAAATTGATGCTAATATTCACAAAAACAATTTTCTTACAAAATTATTTTTTACTTTTTCTTAGAACTCAAAAGTATTGTCCTTTTAATGATATTAAATTTATTCGCTATATTTTTCTTTGTTTTTAATAAATTTTAAAATTTTATTTAATATACAGTTTGTAGCATTGGATTTAATGCTATAATGAACTGGTCCATCAAAATATCCAATTGCGTATTTTTACCAATCATTAACTTCGAAAAAGGATTTTCATTTCTGCTTTTATTTCGAAGTATATACACTTTTTAATATGCATGTAGGAAATTTTGCAGTAGATTGAATTAATTAAATTCGTATTTTTCAATTGTGTCAAATAACAAGGTGAAATTAAAAAAAAAATGCTTTCCGTATTAAGCGTTTATCAGTCAAAACATTCAATATTTTAGGCGAGAAAATGGCCTCCAAAGGCAGTCAGTGTATAGTTATCATTTGCATCTATATGTCAGTGGTGTTTAGACAAGTTTCTCGCAGCTATAGTCGTGAAATTTGGCCACATGTGAACGCGATGGTGATTCAATGCATATCGAAGCTCGATTTTTAAAATTTAATGTAGACATTTCTAAATTAATGCTTTGAGTTTAAACTATATGCTGTTTCTTTCTCATGCGTTTATATTGAATTAAAAAAATTGAAATTCATGTTTATGTAACATTTTGATTAGAAAGAGACATTTTATTTTATTAATCCTGCTATAAAAATTTGAAACCAATTGATTTTAAAATTTTCCATTATCATCATCATTATTATTATGTAACTGAGCAGGAGTGCCTCTTTCTTTTTTTTCATTTAGGGAACATGGAAAAATGAATTTTTTCTGCCAAATTTGAACTCTAATAATTTAGACAATTCATAAAGATGAAAAGAATGATTTTTTTTTAATGTAAAGACATGTAGTGTTAACATAAATGCTTCTGTTTATAATCTGGTGTAAAATATTTGATATAGATAAGTATTGTAATAACTTCGCATTTCAAATATTCAGATATTTCAATCGACTGTTGAAATAATTTCCTAAAAAAGAAATACCACTTTAATGTCAGAAAATTTTAGACATTGATAGGCATATATTGACAGCGTTGTTCGGCAGCATCTGGAAAACATATATCAACTGCGTTGTGAAAATCAGATAAAACAGTCAGAAGCAAAAAAATTCTTTAAAAGAATAAAGAAAGCAGGTAATGTAAAATAAAAAAGTATATGTTTGTAATTCAAAAAAATTCTTTAAATTATTTATAAACGTAATTTATTTTAAATGCCACAGGATGAGTTATTAAATTCATTATTCCAAAATTCACAAATTCATAAGAAAGATTTCGTCAAATTAATACTTTAGTCGAAAGCGTCATGAATTTTGCATCTCGTCAATAATTATATTTGCTACTAAAATTCAAAACATAGTATAACAAAAAGTTGAAAAGTATATATTATGATTTTACACGTACGCGATGCAAATAGTGTAGTTAAAATAATAAATTTCTTATAACTTTACTTCATTTTAGAAGAATGTTTGAATTAGCAAAAACAAAATTACATTTTATATTAAAATGATATTTCATTTAAAAAACATTTATAATATGTCGATACTGAAATATCTGAACTATAATTTAATTCTTCTGAACTGCATGTATTGTTATAAACTGATGGCTCGAAATAAATTCCACATTGATATCTATTAAAAGATAGTAGATTAAAAAAAATTTTAATTAATAAACAATTTATAAACTTTTTTTTTTACATTTTTTTACTTTCTCCTATTCGTAGAGAAATAATCGCAATCGTTAAAAATGTAAGCCCTAAAAAGTTTTCTCTAAAGTCTCATTTCTAAATTAGTTTGCTGAACTTGAAATGAAACTGTTGTGATTCCAATATAAAATGTATTAATAATATAAGCGAAATTTCCTATTTTGACGACATGTTTTCTCAACTCAAACAATGTATACAATGCGTGTCCCAAGAATTGACGACTGCTATTTGTTGCAGAAATGAAGATTTAAACTTTATTTCTCTTTTCTGAAACTAATCAGATCTATAAAACTTCCCGAAAATTCTCATCAATTTTAGCAACATGGGCTACATAGTTTCCTACCACTTTAAAACGAACTATAAATCAGTGCCTGTAAAACTTTGAAACTGATAGTTTCAGAACGGCAAATATTAGAATATCAGTCTTACTGTGAGCTGCGACAAACGTTTCTTTCCTTACGTTAGCTGCATGGAGTTATAGTCTTTTAGAAATCTACAATTAATTTAGGAACACATGGACATTTAATAGTTTAAGAAAGATTTTTTTTTTGCCTTATAAAGTTTCTGAATATAACGAAAAATAGTAATGAAATACTATGACATAAATTATGAAATGAAATGGTTGAAGAATCAAAGATAATCATAAAAAAATATTAAAACCGCTTAAGTAGTACAACATATTGCACAATATTGAATCGTTCATCATATTCGTAAATCATCATTCATATTCACGAAGTAAAAGAAAAAAGTTGTGAAATTCATGTTTGTCACAAATTAACAATAAATTATTCAATATTGTACAAAAACTATTTTTACAATATTGAATCTTCATCATATTCGTGAATCACCAACGATATTCACGACGTAATTTAAAAACACGTTGTGAAATTCATGTTTGTCACAAATTTACAATAAATTATTCAATATTGTACAAAAACTTTTTTTACAATATTGAATCTTCATCGCTTTCGCGAATCACACAAATTTACTATTTATTATAATCAATATACACAAGTATTTCAGTGACCAAACCGACCAAGAGGGGCAGGCAACAATAGTGAATATTGCAATTCACCAATTCAATATTGTACACAAACATGTTTTACAATATTGAATCTTCATCATATTCGTGAATCACCATCATGAAATTCATGTTTGTCACCATCCATATTCACGAGGTAATTTAAAAACACGTTGTGAAATTCATGTTTGTCACAAATTTACTGTAGACTATTTACTATAAAATATATAAGAAACATTTCAGTGACCAAACCGGTCAAGAGGCGCAAGCAAAAAGAAATAAGAACCCTCAAATCTTGGCCCCAGCATTATCTTAACAACCCAAGATAAAGGAAAATCTACAATTCTTGTACCCAAAGGACGTTTGGAGAAGAGAAAGCCATTACAATGCTTTGTCTCTCGTAACTTGAGTCTTCTCTTGACGACTCTGCTTTTATCAAAACAATAGAAATACCATTTGTTGGCATTGTGAAGTAGAATTAAAATAATGGATTTCTTTCTCAGTTAAAATATCCGATCTTTAAAAAACATTTCAAAATTATTAATCCTTTCCTGATGTATACTGTAATCAGAATCGGAAGGTGTAATAAGGAATTATTTCAATTTCAAAAATATATCACATTGCTTTTTTTATAACTGAAGTGAAAAGCGGTCTTATCAAAAATAAACAAATGTAGAAAGATTGAAGAAAACATAATAAAGAATTTCTTAATTTTAATATTTTTCCTTCAACCGGATTAATCTACATCAGAAATTTCTAATTTTTCTTTTCTTCCATATCCCTCTTTTTACTTCCTCGTAGTATAGAGAAAGTATATAATAATCGTCAAAAAATTCGAACTCGAGATTTTGAAAAATCTCCACGTTTTAGATCTCTATAAATTCAAAAAAGATAAGGAAAATGTCCTTATGTTTATGACAAAGATAACTCATAAAACGCTTTATACTGAAATTCGGTATACGGTTTTTATACGAGATTTGCAGATTTTCGTCAAATGTTGAGTTAAATCTGTTCAGATTAAGTATGCCTGTTCGGCTATTCGAATATAACTCGATAATTACAAAATGAAGATAGCTACATAGATGAAATTCGGTACATAGCTTTAACATTTATAGTGTAGACACCTATCATAGTTTGAGCCAAATCAATAAAGGGTTGTACTTTCTTTCTGTCTGTACTTTCAGAAACATATAAATGAGATAATTTGAAAACGCAATAGCTTAAGTATACAAAATTTAGTGTGCAATTTTGTGACTGCAAATGCAATTTTGTGTCAATTTTTTTGTTTCAATCGCGTTTAAAACATAAATTAGATTTCCGGATACTATCAACGAATGTCGGGAATTAAAAACCAAATAACTCGCCAAGGATGATACGATTAAATAAAAATTCTCGCCAAAAAATATTTCGTTAACTATTGTACGCAGAAGCCATGTACGGCATTTTCTGGCATGACACATTTATTATGGAATATGCTAGAAATTTTTGGTTATTTTTTATTATCAATACTGTCTTCTTTTATTTGCAAATATTTGGTGAATCATTGTTATTTGTTTTTATATTTTTTGGTGTATGATACTGTGATTGAGTTTTCCTCATAATCAATCAAAAATATGTACGTGATTCAATAAATGGTACGACGGATTAACTCCACTTCATACACACATTATTCAAACACTTGAAAGAATTGCAGACCCAAAACTTTTCCCAGGAAACACTTCAAACCTCTACATCCCTGTCATAAAGCACATTCCAATCGTGAGTAAGCTGGCATTCTGGAAATCAAACACTCGAAGGCGTGGCTGCCATAAACAAAACCCAACATATTTTCCTCCAAATCAAATGATGAACGGCAGGAAGAAGGTATTTATTCATCCATCAAGTTCATCTGCAAGTGAACTCGTTCAGTGAAGCGTGGAACCTTCGTTCCGGGAGTTTAGGGTGCGATTGACAGAACTCGGTCAGTGCGTTCTTTGCTGTATGGAAGTTCAGTGCGTGAACGCCTAACGGTAACAATTCTATTGACCTTTCAGGGAAATCCTCTAACACGGAGGTGAACTCGGCACGGAGCCATCATTTCAGCACGTTAGAGCCGCTTCAGTGAGTGGTTAAATTGCAGCAATAAGAAAGAGTCTTTTGATGGTAACTGTCTTAGTGCTCTAATTAGGTCCGTTTAAACCGAGAATGACTTCTTTATTCGCCAGTCGTGAGATTATAAATTGGAACCATTAATGATATTGCAGACTTGTTTGCAATAGGAGGAATTTTAAAAGATGAAAAGATTGGGAATTTCTTTTTAGGCGTAAATATTGCTTAACATTTAATGTTCATTGCACTGTGTTTGTATAGGAGATGTTATACATATATTAATGAAAAGGACAACTTATCCTAAAATTGGATATATTTATAAATAAAAATTTAAATATTTTGTTTTTACTTTAATGTTTTAAAAACGATTAATTAATGATTTTGAAAAGTGTACTTTTTTTCTTATTCATTTTAATTCGTGAAATTTTTATACATGCTTGTCATGGTGCATAGGATAAAAACATTCTGTCTGAGTTTCAAGATTTAACAAGATTTTATATGCGCCTGATGATCCAAGAAGAGTAGTGTGTAATAAAATTTGGCTGCCAGTAATACAGTAATACAAATACAAAAGTATACAGTAATACAAATACAAAAGTATACAGTATACAGTAATACAAAAGGAAGCGCAAATGACTAATTATTATTATTATTATTATTATTGCACTTTGATAACTTTTGGAAGATTTGTGAATAATTAAAATTTGTTAACAAAGTTATTTTTTGAGGGCGGTCTCATTATTATCAAAAATTTTATTTATATTTGAAACAAATGTGTATTAATCATTTTTATAACAATATTGTAGCATTTTTTACAGCTAAATAATTCATAGAATTTTTAAATATTTTCCACATTTAAAGTATATTTATATTATTCAAGCACATCACATATTCTTCAGATTATATTACAGAAATGAATGTATTATGTTTTCAATGAATGCAAAAGTTTCAAGTACAAAAAAAAAGCATTTTATAGCCTAAATTCTTAAAATGTTTTGTTATTTGAAGATGTCCATAAATCCATTTTTGTATAAAAATTAATATTGTTAAACCCTTTTCACCATTTTTTAAGAGTGAATAAAGACTGGAAATCACGATGAGCATTTTTTCTTATACACCAGTCATATTGACTGGTTATGGTAGAAATAGATATATTTAAATGGCTGGTAAATCTAGTGTTAATTATTGCATCTATCTCTCAGTTTTTTAATGATAATATGATATCTAGTATACATCTCACTATTTTAAAAACTTGATACTCACCATACTAATACCCTTTAATTTCACTTTATCATTCTGTTTTTCAGTGAATTATCAATACCAAAGGCATTTAAAGTACATAAACTCTCGGGAAGACTGTCATAAATCAAAATTATACAAATAAAACTAAAACTTATTCATTTATTATATCGTGGTGGAAATAACACATCAAACTTCTATATAAACAATCATTCATTGAAATAATTATCCATACATCATCAATCAAGTTCAGTTTACTTAATGCTATCTATTAACCTAATTGATCTTAATGCATTGTCATTTACCAATCAAAATATCCTAAGTGAATATCAATATTCCATCACAAATCATTATCTCAAACCGAAGAATTGGAGGGATAGAATGCCACCGTTCAATGAAAAACCGGTGTGCAAAATTCTGTTCCGGTACATCTCGAAGCAGGAATGGGGATTTCGTTAGCAAAGCACGCACGACATGGTCATGGGCTGTTTCATCTGCAAACAACTAAAGTGCCAGACTTATCTAAGGGTTAGACAGAGCAATGACCGATATACGAGGCTTCGAATAGCATATTGAAATTTTTTCTTCCTTGATTATGAAACTTTTCCGGTAACTTTACAGCTAAATTAACTTTTTGCCCAACGATGATATATTTGACGTATTCATCGAATTACAGAATTTTAACTATCTGTAAATTCCGACATATTTGAATAAAAAATGTACAGAATGCTTTAAAGGAAAGATTATTGAGCCTAAAATTAGCAAGTTTGACATGTAAAGGATATCCCAAAATGAACGCAAGATTTGAATTCGCCATTATTTGTGCAATAAAGTGTTAGCAACCCTATTAAGGAAACTATCTGGTAGCTGATAGTTTAAGGTTAGTAAAAATGAATTGTTACGCGATAGAACAACATGTTAACTCAAGATTTGAATTAAATATAAAAGACAGTTTTTCCTTTGAATTGCAATATTTTTATCGAATCTTAAAGTATACAGGATACAGTAATGTATGGAATAACACATAGGTCAAATAGCACCACAGCTTTGCTGATACGTACGCACTCTTTTGTGGAAATTTTTCAAGACTATTTTGCATAAATGTGGCTGAATTTCGTTGATGCAGCATTGAATTTCCTACTTCAATGCGTGCTTGTGAGCTTGTTGGCATAGACCTTTGACTTCAAATAATTTCATAAAAAGAAATCCAACGGTATTAAATTACACGATCTAGGAGGCCAGTTCTTAAATTTTCGAACTGTAGCCGCCAAACCTTCATTATTTTTGAAATATTATTTGACAGTGAAAACGCGTTGTTCTATCGTGTAATGCTCCATTTTTATTAACCCTAAGCAATTAGCTATCAAATTGTTTTTTTAATAAGGTTGCCAACACGTTACTGAACAAATATTGACAAATTCAAATCTTGCTTTAATTTGTTCATATTTTCAACAATATTATTTATTGCTTTAGTTACTGAGTTTACATACACTGGCGTTGCACTAATGTCGAAAAAAAATTATGCTTGTTTTCGGTGTTATATAACTAAGATAATAATTTTTACTTTCTCGTATACGAAGTATAAAGAAAGTGCTGCAATCATCAAAAAATTCGACCTGGAGCTTTTGAAGAATTTTCACATTTTAGACCTCTTTGAATCCGGAAAACACATTTGTAGCATTTGTCTCTCTGTCCCTTTGCCTATGAACACGATATCTTAAAAACTCTTTGAGCTAGACTGATAAAATTTAATATAGACAGAATTTGCAGATTTTTTTTCAAATTTTGAAGCAAATCCATTCAGATTCAAAGAGGAAAGGTTTCTCTTCGGCTGCTCAAGTAAAAATGAACTCGATAATTTCAAAATGTAAACAGCTCCATAGATAAAATTTCATTTGCAGGTTTAACATCTTTCTGAATTCTGAACCAAATGTGTCCAAAAGTTCGCAGTCTATTGGTCTAGACGCAATAATAAATAAATTTCTAAAATTGAATTAAGAAATTGAAAGGCAATCTTTTCCAAAACAATGATTTATTAGTGATTACAAGGTTTTAGCAGATTTTTTATAAAATATTCGTAAATAACTACGTTTGTAGACTATCTGCTTCGACGGAATATCAATTGGATTTCATTTCAATTCAATCTCTTTAATTTATTTTTGGATCATAATGTTTTCAACAATGTATTTTTAAACATCATATTACAATGGATATTAAAATCGTGATATTATAATAACAAACTTCATCTGTTTGTTGTGTGTATGATATTGTTACAAACCTGAAATTCGTCTTCCCAGCATAGTTTATTCCATCAATAGAAAGAAAGTTTTACAGTCATCTGAATGGGACTAGCGCGTCGGAGGTCCCAGAGCTTGGCAACCATTTGGCGACTTGGCGACAAATTTGGCGACTTTGGCGCCAAAATAGATAATACCCGAAACTTCGAGAATTTTCCCGATCCGTCCAGTAGGAACCGAGATACGCCTCGAACGTTCCTGATTGGTTGAGAGGCTTCTAGCCCCGCCTTCTGAGACCTATAAAAGGAAGCGGACGCCGCTGCCGAGGGAGAGACGACGAAGTTGTCCGAGTTCGAGAGAGCGGAGTCGAGTCGACGAAGTCAGTAATCTGAGTCAGAGCCGGAGAAGTAGAAGACGGAGTAGTCGGAAGCGACTGAGTCAAGCTCCTGCTGAACTGAGCTGTGCACTACTGTCTGCAGTAGATTCTGGTTGTATGCTGTTGTACGCTACACGTCTCGGGTGAAGATAATCGTCTTCTGTGCTGTATATAGTTGTCACTTTTGTGCTGTCCCGTGTGTGTCTTCGTGTAAATAAACGTCGTTGTTTTTATTCTACTTCTGCCTGCTGAGTGAGCGTTCTTTACATCATATCACTCCCACTATCCAAACGAAACCCGGTAAAGAAAATTTCGTAACAATATTGTTATGGAGTCAAATCCTCAGACATTGCAGTATCAATAGAAAGGGAATCTTCTAGTTGCACGTTATATTTCGTAGTACTGAAACTACACCTTTTGTTAAGTGCAGGATCAATAAATAAATAGAATCTCTCTCCCTTCATTTTAGATAGTAGATGATAAACATATGATTCTATATTCGATAAAACAATGACAATTTCATGAAGTATTATAGCAATGAATTATTGCATATTATACCAAAGAAAATGTTTTTAAACTGCTAAAAAAATTCGCACCACTTAAATTGTAATCAATAAAAAAACACATTTTTTAAAAAAAATTTCAGCTGATTCTAATTGCTGACAATAATACAGGGTGTTTCAGTGAACCGTTTCAGAACTTCTAAGAGGAGTAGGGTACATCCTGACGAACCAAAATCATATACCCATGGTCAGTCAGAAATGCTTTCCTGTCGCGGTAGATGGCATTGTGCGAAAAGTCCGAGCTTTCGTGCAGGGAATCTTCATTTCGCAAGAGAACGCCTATTTAGTAGGATGGATGATTACACGATCGCAGAGTTAGCCGATATGCATTTGGCGTACGGGGCTGCAAATTGTAGTGTGCCACCCGCACAGCGTTTGTACGCGGAACGATATCCGACGAGGCGTATTACCAGTCATAATTTCTTTGCAAGACTGCACCAGAGGTCAACTGAGACAGGTTCATTAGAAAGAGCTCACAGGGACAGGGTAAGAACAACACGGACTGCAGACTCCGAACAGAATGTGCTGCAGCATGTACAGGGGAATCCAAGAACGAGTACACGAAGTGTAGCAAACGCAATCGGGGTTTCCCATTGCTGCATCTGGAGGATTCTCCGAGCAGAAGACATGCATCCGTTTCACGTGCTGCGTGTCCAGACATAGAAACCGGAGGATTATATACCTCTTATTGCTTTTACACAGTGGTACCTGGGAAAATGTGCTACAAATCCCCTTTTTCCTGCTGAAGTGTTGTTTTCCGATGAGGCATCCTTCACAAGGGAAGGAATTTTCAACACTCATAACGACCATATCTGGGCGATCGAGAACCCGCATGCAATACGACGTCGTGCAGCACAGAATCGATTTTCGGTCAATGTATGGGCCGGTATTGTGGAAGGTCACCTCATCGGACCTTACCTGTTACCGGGTCGTCTAACCGGACCTACGTACTTACTCTTTCTGCAGCAAGTATTGCCACAACTTTTGAGAGATGAACATATTTCTGTATCGACGCAACAGACAATGTAGTTCCAACACGATGGACCCCCTGCCCATTATAGCGAAGATGTTCGTAACTACCAGGATGTCACATTTGGACAACGGTGGATCGGACGTGGGGGTCACGTGCGTTAGCCTGCTCGGTCACCCGACTTATCATGTGTTGATTTTTATTTCTGGGGTCATATGAAATCGCTAATTTATGACACTCCTATTGACACTGCTGAGGAGCTCGTTGCAAGAATCGCAGTAGCTGCCGAAGAGATTCGAGATATTCCTGGAGTATTCCAGAATGTTCGGATGTCCATGCGTCTGAGATGTGAGGTGTGCATTGTAGCCCGTGGAAGAAACTTCGAGTACTTACTTTAATCCATGTACCTTTTGCTTCCTTTCATGTATTATTAAAACGATTTCCCATTTACGGTCTCTTTTCTTTATGGTGCTTCTGTGTACAACACCGCTTCAGGAAAGAATTCCTGACATTGCTCTATGATTTCGAGTTGTCATAATGTACCCTACCCCTCTTAGAAGTTCTGAAACGGTTCACTGAAACACCCTGTTTTTCAAAATTTATTAAAGATAAAAGCCAATATCTCGCTTAATTAATAAACAATTAAAGTGTCTGTAAAAAATTTCAAAGAAGCGTTCGGAGATTAATATTTATTCCCTCTAAAGTATATTTGTACTAGATTTGTTAACTCCAGATCATTTGGTCAGTTCTAGAGAATGATAGCAGATATAAGTACAAGCGTACACATACGCTTGTGTACGCTTATACGTTTATTAGTAGCAGCGAAGCGATAATGTATTCGAGAAAAGCTAAAAGATGATAAAGATATTAAAGCTATAAAAATGATACACAATTATATTTTATCAACATCTTTGAGAAGATTCCACTATCATTCATGGAAATGATGAAACATATTTCTTGTAAAATTTTAATAAATAAGCAGTAAAGATAGGAATCAGAAAATTATGGATAGAAAAAAGCATCATATCAAATTCGATTAGAATCAGATTATACAAGATAATTTAATATTCAATGGCAATTAATAATAAATATGTCATTCAAATTGATTGAAACCGTTATGATTTATTATCAGTCAGTTAATAGGTTGAAATTAGTTGTTTTTAATTCATAATTACTTCAATGATGTTAGAAGCATCAAACATACTTAAAACATCATTTAAAACTCATAATTAAGGAATACGATTTATAAAATGATGCAATTACAATTCTATTTAACTTCAAATGTCACATTATTAATGATTTATTGCAAATCTTATGTACAAGATTTAGAATTTGACAATATGGCTTCTATATTAGTGTTTAACCATAAATTATTTATAGATGAAAAGATTTAATAACCTTTGCATAAAAGATTTACAAATTTGTTATTTGAAGGTTAATTTGAAATGATGTTTATTAAAAGATAATGGAATAATAATATTCCGGGAAGAAAAAAATTCATTAGATGAAAAAATATCGAAATAAAATAATTTATTATATTAATTTTTAATATTACAGTAAATATTTCATCAAAAAATCATACTTATCTTTTTTGTTTTGTTTCGTTTATATGCTAAGTGTCAGTGTTTTTCAATTTAATGCCAATTTTTTAAAGGAAAGAATAGTGAGGAACTAAAATAAAATAAAATCTTAAATGAACTCCTACCTAAGGGAGTTTATAAGAGATTATTAATATTATAGAAATATTATTCTTCCTACTTTTAAAAAATTAGAAGTTCTCGAATAGCATGAAATAACAGTTTTCTTGACGATTTATCAATATTATTTTACTGATAAATAATTCTTATCCTTTTTCAAACATTGCATTGGAATTATTTAAAGTACATTTAAAATCAAAGTATTATCGTTTCAAAAATGTCTATTTGACTGCAACTAAATTTTTTCAACACTTATTTTTTAAATTTCCTTTAATTATAACTTAACAACTTATATTGAAATACAAAAAATATTTTACCTGTCAGGACGTACATATGTATGAACATAATATTTAACCTGCGGAAATGTTATCCGTTCATTTTTCTCGTACATGGAAAGTTTTGTGTTTAATTTCGAAGTTTAGTAAAGATACCAAGATACATTTTCCTAGTGATCAATTTCAAAATATATTTACAATTTCTTTATTTAAACAATATTATATATATATTACACTTTTTGTTATCGCATTCATTTACCCATGTGGTGACCCATTAACAATCTGCCTTTTCATCGATTTATCTCCAAATCATATCTATAATTTTTTGGCAAAGATCACGTGGACATAAAATGATCATATCACATTCAGATTGCAGCATTTTTTTTAATTACCGAGTTGACATATTTATAAACAGACATATCGAAAGAAAATCAACTGAGTGATGACCAAAACTTCATTCACATCTAGACCTTTTACAAATGACTACATAATTAATTCTTTCACATACACTGTTTGAGCTACTAATTACAGGCAGCCTAAGAATCGTCGAGAAATTCAGTGAAATGAGAAAAGTGAAATTCAGCCGATAGTTAATTTAAAATTCGAATATAGCAACCTATCCCACTCATCAACTAGCCCCGTCTCACCTATTTATAGCCACGAAGATTTTATTTTCACTTATAAAAAATGTATTTGCTCCACAGTATAATCAAATTTATAAGTGAAAATAGAGACCTATTCTTGCCTCCCTAGCTCTCAACATCAAGTCTCATACCAAAAAAGACCAAGGGAAAAAAGAAGCACCGTAGTCTCCTGTCATACATTTCAATCAAAGAGAGATTCTCTTCATCCCCATTTCTCAAATTATTTTCCATATGATTTTTTAACTGCATCCTGATCTATTATATCATAAAAATAAGTGAACACAGAATGTATGTATATTTTCACACATTTTATCTCTCAGCATTATATTTCTAAATTTATTATTATACATTATATTTCTAAGTAGAAAAAATTTGTAAAAGGTCTCATCTTAATATAATTTCTTATATAATTGTAAATTCTGTAAATAGTTATTTTTGTTTGTTTTTCTACTGTAAATATTTTGTTAATTAAATAAAATTTCCGTAACATGCCCACCAAACCGTTTAGTGACCAGAATGGTCACGGATAAAGGGGTATGAGACGACGTTCTGTCAGATCCCAAATTCCTGACATTCATCTTCGGGAAGTTTTGAAAATTATGGTATACCGTTCACCCTCAAGATGTTGGAGAAATGGTATCAACGAAGAGTTTTATGGAATCAAAAAGTAAACCATTGTCCTTTTTTTATGCTGTGTTTTGTATTAAATCAAAAATTTTATAAAATTTGATTTTTTTTTTGCGGCTTATGGAAGTTTCAAATTATTTTTTTGATCTGTGATAGCATTTGAGTTTGACACTCCTGAGATAAGTGAGTGAAATTTGTAACTCGAATTACAGATTTTGTCGTTTTTCGGAATATAAATCGTTTCTTGAACAATATTTGATCGTTTTATTGAACAAAATATAACACAGTGAAATCTATCAGTGTGCATTTGGACACTATGACTCAAAAATTAGACCAGCTTGTTGAACTAAATTTGGATTGTTATTATTTTGTGCTATAGTTATTAATAACTATAACGCACAAAATTATAGCACTATATCAAATTTTGAATCCATTGATTCAAAAAATATGAATTCAAAAAATTTGTTCTATGAATTTATTGAAATGAATGTATCAGTTGCGTTCATTGTTTTATTGAATCAAACAGACCAATTATAGGAAGACTAAACAATTTATTATATGTAGCTGCAAAACGTGATTATTGAAGATTTCAGCAACGGCGCATACCGAATAAATATGAAATTTGAAACTTTTATTTTCTAACATAACTAACAATATATCGTTAAGAGCCTACGAGAAACTATAAACATCCTAAATCCATTTGGAATTGCAGCAAAAAATTCATTTTTGTAATGCGATGAGAACTCGTTCATCTAAGATTTCGTTTTTATCTCAGATATATTTATTTAAGCTCTAGATTTTTATTAATAAAATGCTAGAATGTTGCCAGGATAAACGGATTAAAGAAATATGACTTGGGCATAAAATTTATTGATTGGTATAAACGAAACAGATATGATCCTTTTTAGAGCTTTCGGCTTAAAGGTTTGTTCTTTTGCCTTTGCTCTCGTTACTGAAAACTATTTGGATTGAAAATTTTACTACTGTCATTCTATTTTCAGCAGACTGGACTGTCTAGAAGCGTCTTGGCGTATAAAAAAAATAATGAAGAAAAGTGGGGTACTTTTAAGTCTCAAAGTAATGTTGTCTTTAATTTCAGATGCTAAGAAAATGACCAGACCCGATTATTTTATCACATCTGATGAAGACAATATTGATTCGCAGACAATGCAGACAATATTGATTCGAATTTTTACAAGGGCCTAACAATTCATAGTGAATTCACTTTAAATGTTAAATCTAACCAATATTGCTAAATTTGATATAATAAAACATGTCATATTCAGTATTCTCTCAATAACTTTACTTATGAAAGTTTTTGCACCTTCTAATCTTCTGGGAATTGATTCAAGAATAGTTCTATGCCTCTGTCTCCCTTCTTAAACACAAATCACGAAATAGGTTCTGGATTCTTGAAAATTTGTTATACAATCTGATGTTTGCTTTTAATTCTTAACGCCAGTAGTAAAAAACTTTTGAGCCCTTAGACATTTATCCTCTAGAAAACAAATAACATGGTAAATAGTAACCAGTCAAGAGCAAAACCAGTTACTGTTCGACATTTCAGTAGTATAATCAATTGCTGCTTAGTTATAAATTATAATAGACGCTGGGAAAATCAACAAGAGTTGTCTCTCCTAAGCGTTCTCGTATACTCTCTAATTCGCTTGTCAGGCTAGCGAACGCCTTACATGGCATTTACGCACAATAGTTACAAAATATTAGCATTTGGCATGAATTTAGCACTTGAACTGAATCTCTCATGTCATCCATGGCGTGTCTCACAAGATCTCTTATCAAATTTTATATATTTAAGTCATTGCGTTTTTGTATTATTGCCTTTACATATTTCTGAAAATACAAATTGACAGACAGTCAATCCGTTGCTGGATTTGACTCAAAATTTGATAAAAATCCCCAAATTTAGTGCAAAAATCATACATTAAATTTCAATCTTTTAGGTCAAAGCGTTTTTGAATTATCTTTTTCACAGACATACAGAAGGACATTTTCTCAAAACATGTTTTTTCAAACTCAGATATTGCTAATTTGTCGATTACTATACTTTTTCTTTACTATATACGTGAGAAAGTAAAAAACAGCTTGATTTTTTTTTGTCTTTCGAAAATGGAGATCAGATAGGTTTGAGTAGATATTTCTTCATCTTTTGGTTTCCTTTAATATTGAGGAAGATATCTCATACTCAATAACTTTTTTTTTTCATGTACTGTATCCTCACATAGTGATGTACTCTATAAATAGAGGGTTACATATAGAAATAGAGTGGTGCAATTGATAGTCATACTTGAAAAATGAATTTATAAATATCGTTATCTATATTAAATTGTTCAGTTTTTAAAAAAATATCTCCAACATAAAAT